>BLKM01008689.1:0-11106 GCA_013340265.1 Coptotermes formosanus | reverse complement strand
CTTCTTCTTCTTCTTCTTCTTCTTCTTCTTCTTCTTCTTCTTCTTCTTCTTCTTCTTCTTCCTCCTCCTCCTCCTCCTCCTCCTCCTCCTCCTCCTCCTCCTCCTCCTCTTCCTCCACCTCCTCGACCTCCTCCTCCTCCTGCTGCTGCTGCTGCTTATCCTCCTGTCTTTATTATTCTCCTCCTTTCATCCTTTCTTCTTTACTGCATGCTATAGGCAGTTGTACAGATGCTGATAAAATGAAAATTTATGTGTGTCAATGAAGGGAATAGTCCACTTGCATTTGCTCATTCTGTAGGAGAGGTTCCTGTGGAAGAGACAAAATGGTACTGATGGTGCTGTGTGGTGGGTTCCTCTTAGTTACACCAAGAGTACTAACAGTGACTTTACAGACACCAAACCCAAGGCATGGCTGCGAGGTCAACCAGAACTTATGTTGGAAGAAAACATAGAAGACACTGAGTGGGTTATCCTCAATATACAAGCAACAGGTACAGCGATACTGTTACAGTACCAGATATCAAGCATTCATGATGCTTAAACATCTGGCTAAATTCAAAAAATTTCTCTCATGCAACATTCATCTCAGTAATTATCACTGTAGATGGTTACAGAGTCAAATAGCTGTATGTGTGCATCTTACTTTCAGAACCATGTAAGTCATGCAGAACTCCACATACTAGGTTTTATTTTCCTGTTTACATGACATATTTCTTGTGTGTTTACAGGATTCTACCGTGTGAACTATGATCCTCTCACTTGGTCCTTAATCACAAAACACATGACTTCACCATTCTATAGGGACATTCATGTGCTGAACAGAGCACAGTTACTGGATGACGCTTTCAGTCTGTCCCGTGCGGGAATACTCAACTACACGACGGCACTGGAACTCAGTACATATCTTGCTGAGGAGACTCATCTCATTCCATGGTTGTCTTATAATGAGATAATTGCATTCATTAACCGTCAACTTCGTGGGACTGACATATATAAAAGCTTTAAGGTAAGCATTGTGCTTAAGGAATAACAGCATCTTTCTAAAAGTTGTGAATTTATTGAAATAATTGTCTCTGAAGTATTCTGTTACTGTGTATTTTTTATAATTAGAACAAGTACATGACTGATATTTTGTATGGTAGCATAATTTTTTCCATATTCCAGAGAACTACTTAAAGCTAAAGTTAACTAACGAAGCCCGGCAAAGTGGATGATTACAAGACATTAAACTCGAACTAAGTATCTATCAGCACATTCATTCTTTAGATTGTAATAGTCATAAGCTAATGAAGAAGTTTCCTGCCAAAGTTCATTACCATGTTAACAAGAGCCGACCATTTTTCCCCTCATGAGCCAAATGAATTCAATTTACAACGTTCTGTCACCTTCTTTCTGTAAGATCCATTTTAATATTGTCCAAGTGGTCTCTTCTGTTCAGGTTTTCCAATCAAATCTTTTTTTCCTTCCATGTGTACTACATGCTCCACCTATCAAATCCTTAATCATTTGATGAGGAGTACAGATTGTGATGCTTCTCATTTTGCAGTTTTCTCCAGCTCCATTTCACTTCTTCCCTCTCTGGTCTGCATACTCTCTGTAGTACAATGGTCTGAGATATCCTCAGTGTCAGTTCTTCGTGTAATTTATGAAGCTATGTTTGACACCGACACAGGATAACAGGCAAAGTTATAGTTTTATGTACAATGAAACGTGCCTGCAATGGAAGTGGAAAGGACTGATTTTTTTTTTCCATTCTAGGAACGTTCCATTTAATGCAGGTACTTGAAGTGTGGATCATCGGGACTGTAAAATTATTCTACTACAGACTGTTTCCCATTATGCCCAGGGTCTGTTTTAAGACAGCTTTCAAGCAAGCATTGTACATATCACACACCTGATTTGCCACTTCTCACTTATGTACTTGCAAAGCTGTTGTTACAGATTCAAACATATTTTTTACCAGCAGAGAGTTTTCTGATTTAGTCTGCATCTTGAATTTATTATTTGTTTTTCACTGTCCATGGAAGACTGTAAATGCATGCGATTGGTACCCATGTGTAGCAGAACACATCTACCACACCTGCAGTATGGTCTGTTAACTGCATGTGGGTATGCGCAAAAGGAAGAGGAAGTTGTGGGTTATGTGGTGCTTGGAATGATTATGCTACATACTGTTGCTGAGCTCATCATGAATAAACTGTGCACTGATGACAGCTTTAGCATAAATAAACTGTGCACCATTCCCAAACTTGTGACAAATATGCCATGCACTATTATTTTTTTATGTATTTTTCTATAAAAGTGTGTGTGGTGTTTTAAAATATATTTTTTGTTTGTTGAGAAGTACCAATCTAACAAAGGTGTAGTGTTATGAGATTATTTTTTTTATAAGGTTCAGTTATTTAAAATACAGAGTGTATCTTCTGTCACTGACAAGCACAGCTGCTGTCATAATCTGTCATGTTGAATGGAGGCTTTCAGTATGATAAAGCTGCCTTGCTGTGGTCAATGATAAAAGAAACACTCTGTATGTAAGCGATGAGCTAGTGTACTGCCAAAAATTTTGTGCAGATATGGGTCACTAAATTGTGTAATTTTAATATATATATATTTTGTTGATCTTCTCATTCGGGCGTAACTTTTAAAGAAAATTTCATGTCCTTTACATATGAACAAAATCTAATACTGTGAAAATCCAAGTGTCTGCTGTATCAAGGTTCTGTTACAGTGATGACAATGTAACCTGCAACGTGCTTCTCTTACAGGCTTATGTCCTCACTCTGTTGAACAAGCTGTACAATTCTCTGGAGCTCCAATATAATACAGAAGACAGCTATGTGATGAAGTTGATTCAGCCTACTGTTATGCACTGGGCATGTACCTTGGGCCAGAAGGACTGTGTTACTAAAGCCTTGGAGATGTTTTCTGAGTGGATTGAAAACTCTGAGAATTATATGTATGTCAGAATGAGTACATTTGTGTTTGTAATGTTAAAGGTTACAGGAGACAGTTAGTACTAAGTATAGTACTAATTATAGTACTAATTATAGTACTAATTATAGTACTAAGTTATAGTACAGACCATAAAATGGCAGAGGTAATGCTTCTTGCAGTAAAATCTTCCATGTTGGCTGTTCACACTGTTGGGGAACAAAACTCCATTTTGGAAACAGTCTGTGCCTTAATAATCAGGGATAGATTTGGAGCTGCTCTGTCTGTCTTGGCCTTATGGTAACAAATGGAGAAGGAAGGACCTAGTCAAGTTATCTGGCTGGATAAACTTACATGTACATATTGAGAATATTTTTGGTGACTTTGCAACTGTTGTTGGTGATGGAGGGAGATACAATTTTTGAAACACTGGAGTTTTATTTTACATTAAGTTGACTGGTTTTGTGGTAGAATTTCATTCCATTTGGCCACTGCAAGAGCTGCAAGCCACATGTAGGCATGCATGTGGTAAACATGCCTCATCTAATAATGTTAAAGACATGGGTTTGAGCATGTTTTGGAAGAGAGAGGGCGTAAACCTAATTTTTGCAACAAACATTTAAGAGACAAAACGGGCATGTAGAATAAACCACAAAGAGAGAAGCAGGTAGGAGGTTGTTTTTTAATAGAACTTGAGTGTTTGAGTATACAGTTGGCACAGAGAGAACAGATGAAGCACCATGACATATTCCATGCTTATGCTGACCATGTAAAAGTTAATGTGGCAACATAGAATTGTGCGTAGAACTCATAAACATTAGCTTCATATTGTACTCCACAAAGGTACTGTTGCCAACATTATATTTAGGCAATGTAAGTTTATAATTCAATAACAAAATGCAGTTTGTCTCATTTGTGGCATGCTAGACTACATCTTGGGTGGTCACGGGGTAAGTTCGTACCTAGTTAAGGATTATATCGGTTGCGCGCGTGAATGCTTGCATGTTTAACTTGTCAGAAATAACCTTAAAATTGTACAAAATCGCATATTTGGAACTGTTGATGTATAAACAGTATTAATATGGAATACAGAGGAATAGTTTGATTTTTATTTATGTAAAACTTCGTATTTGTAGCACATGCATTAACACTTGATTTAAAAGTTCAAATGGGGGTAAACAGAGACACATACAAGACAGCTTGTTGACTTCATAACCATACTTCTTTCCGTTTTAGGAAGGAAAGAGGCTACATATGATGAAGGTATGTGTCATAAAATGCCAGGCAAGTGTACATTTTTATAATCATCAGTTTCTTACAGGAAATAGTCCTAAGAATACTGTAAGTGTGGGTCTCAAAACAAGAAGGTGTACAGAACAGCCAAGGAATATTATGGTCAGATATGGTGCATCATCAGATGTGCTTATATTGCAGAATTCCACCTGACATTAAGAAAACAGTGTACTGCACAGCTGTCAGAAATGATAACAAGATGTGGAAGTTGCTTTGGGACCAGTATCAGCACCACAGTGACACTGATGACAAGTGGGATATGTATGAAGCTCTTGGCTGCACTAAAGATGAGGCTGTTCTGAAGAGGTGAATATGAAAATTAATTTTAAAGGGCTATGTTAAAATTCACATCTCCTAAGTAACACCATGGAGCTGAGTCCTTTCTCAGAATGTAAATTTTTGAACTGTAGTTCCTCATCTAGTCAAGAAATTCACCTCATTTTGTGGACCTAGAAGTTTCATTACAGTGTTCACAAGAGCTCGCCACTTGTCTATATACTGAGCCAGATGAAACCAGTCCATGCCATCAAATCCTATTTCTTTAAGATGCATTTTTTAACATTGTCCTTCCATATGTGCCTAGGTCTTCCAAGTGGTATCTTTCCTTCAGGTTTTCACACCAAAACCCTGTATGCATTTCTCTTCCCACCAGTATGTACCACATGGCTTATTGTCATCCATAACTTAAGTAACCCTTTAATTCTGTGCTTGGCCATTTAAATGCTAGATGCTAGAAACCACTAATTAATTTAAACTGTCTTCAAAATCCACAGTTTAGCATGCAAGGACTAGTACAACTCTTTGAATTTGCAGTATTTTTCCTTACCTTAATTCTAGTTTCTGTGTGCAGAATATCTGTACAAGTTTAATATTTTCATGGAGAAAAAAGTCGGAAGCTCCTACCTAGTAAATAAATAAAAGTACATCATTTTATCTTGTCACACGTAGCAGAATGGTACGTAATTATGTATATTGAATCACAATTAATTCGCTAACTCAAATATTTTGAAAATTGCAGGCTGTGCTTGTAATCCAAATTTATGAACTTTCTGACTTCCTGCTATGAATAATAGTAGCGTTGTGGGCATGCAAACTGACAGAGTGGGAGAGTCATGCAGAATTTAATGGAAAATGAAACAATAATGGTGGGAACTAACAAGAAAGTATTTTATATAATAACTAGAGTAATCAAACTTGTTTTTTTGTTTCGGAAAGGGTATTCCAGGTTACTGGTGGTCATTTGCCTAGAGCACTGCTCTGAAAAATGCTCAGTACTATGACAAGCTCTGTATATTTCTGTTTTTTTTTATTTCTTTGCAGATATCTTTTAAGTGCCCTGTCTGAAGGTGCCTCGAAGTATATTCTGATAACAGCTATCGATAATGTGATACATGGGTCTCCGAAAGGTGTAAACAGCATTTTAAATTTTCTCGATGGAAACTTTCAGGAAGTTTATAAAGTGTGAGTAGTATTCATTGAGCAGTTGTCTCCACCAGTCACTTGTTTTATGTGTGTGTGTGCGCGCGAGCGCGCGTGTGCGTGCGTGCATGTGCGTGGTAGAATTCCCTTAATCCAGCGCCTGATAATTTGGAATTTGAGAAAAGTAGTCCCAAGACAGAAAAAGTTCTGCTGTACATAACTTCCAGTATCCATAATGAATCTGTGACTTTTATTTGCATTATCTGAACCTCACTGAGGCCATTGAGCTATTGTAATGGCTTCAGAAGGTCCGGAGATGAATAAACAAGGTAATACTGGAAGGAGGAAACACCTAACTTTAACGATTCCTCAGGAAATTGAAATAATTAGTAGGCTTGAAAGTGGCAAAAGCTGAAGATAAGTTATGGCTTCATACATCAGGTTGTCAGCTATCTGTGTTGTAAAGAAACTAACAATGATTGTTTGTGGCATCAAGTGAAAATGTGAAGGATCTTTTCAAGTGACAGACATTAAAAGAGCCTAAATTAGTGCAACTGGACTGGGTGTTGTATGAGTGGTTTACAGCAGTGCATTCCAAAGGAAAACTTGTGATTGGGCCTATGATAATTTAGGATGAAATGAAAATAATTAACAAGGGCTGACTTTCTAAGGGCAGTAACCAGAAATTACCTGTAAGAACTTAGGTCAATGTAGGCACTGTCTGATAATCAAAATATTTGATAATTCAGCACATGTCCAGTCCCATGGGTGCTAGATTAAAGGAATTTTACTGTAAATAGTTACAGATCAAAATTTCTTTAAGGTGAAGGAACTCTTTGGACAGGTGGCATCACTGGCAACTGGATAATGTGGGGTGTTATAATGTAAAGGTATTAAAACAGTGCATTGGTTGGACAAGTGTTGTATTTGAATGTGAGGGTGTGTATAACTGTATCATCATAAACTTGTCTTCACTTAATTTTGCTCTCTCCCTTCCTAGCATGCCACATTGTTAGGACTCTGCTGACAGAGTGGGAAGGACAGACAAATGATTAGGCCCATCAAATTGCTTTCATTCCCATGTCAGCTTTGTTTTTAATTTATGATAGTATATGGCTTTCATATGGTCAGTGTTACATCTGTGTTTTATACAGACATCAAATGGGACAAGTCCGTTATTGAGGGTGTTCAGAAGGTACACAAAAAATGATGTAATGGCAACACTGGCAAAAATTGTCATTCTGTACTTCTGCTGAACATTGTTCTTTGAAACTCTAGTCTTGCGCTTGCTGTGCTTCAGACTCATTGCATTTGTGATTCCTCTTGTAGAAATGTTCAACCACTCGTGCATTATTAGAGAGATGAGTTTTAATTGTGTTTATGGCGCTAAAAATTAAGAGAAATTCCCAAAGGCCACTACAAGAATTAGAAGTAAAATACTGCTACGTAAGTTCCTTCTTATTTGTGTATACCAAATGCTGAGTACTTTCTGAATGCCAGAAGAAGGAGTATAAGAATGTATGTTGGTTTTTATGTTCACAGTTTAGACGAGAGTGACTTTGGCTACGCCATTACTTTGATTGCTTCTCATATAACAAAACATGAACAAGCAAAAAAGGTAAGTTCTTTGTTTCAGATTCATGCTGGAAAAAGCAACAAGTTTTGTCATCATAAGGCAGAACAGCAGGAAATAAAATATATTTTACTGTGTGCTGGTGATAAACGTATTGACCACAGGGCAATGATTTCAAAATTTTACATATGCTTATCAAGAGTTTATAAGTTTTGTCTTCTGCTAAATTGCTGACAAGGTATCTGGCCAGGGAAATGAAATTTTTCAAATAATTGCTGTGTCCAGAATGACCCTGGGGTGCAAACCAGCACATCATTAACTTGATGCCCCTGAACCAGCAGATGGAGGAGATTCTCAAATGGAGTACTCCTCTGATAGTTGTGCAGTCACAGTATAGGCGCAGTAACAAAAAATCACCTGTAAGAACTTAGGTCAATGTAGTTGCTGTCTGATAATCCAACATGTGTCCAGATCCATGGGTGCCAAATTACTGGAATTTTAACTACTTGTATTTTGGGTTCTATAACATTTCGTGTTTAAAATGTGGCTTTGGTACAGATTGTTTTGTAATGTGAAGTACCTGTTACATGAGGATATACATAATTCAATAATTTGTCAAATATGCATCCTTAACATATAAAACAAAGTTAAAACTGTAGGAGAAGCAATCCGGAAAGTCTTACTGACAGAATTTTTAATATTCAGTCTTGTGTTTTATAGAAGTGGTGGCAGGAGTTTGTATGATGACTATGCTGTGGGCAGGAGACTAAGGAAGTGCAATTTGAATCTTGGTAGGAGCAACATATTCTTTTTGTTCTCCAAAATATGTGGACCTTCTCTGGAGGCCATCCAGCCCCCTATCCAGTCAGTACCACCAGCAACTCTTTTCCCAGGGGTAAAACAGTTTGATTGTGACACTGAACACCCAGCTCCATATAGTGCCTGTGTTAAGAATATCTGAAACTAACTCTGTTTCTCCCTGTGTTTTCATGGTATGGATGGCTTTACATTATCTGTCTTCCAGAAAGGAATGTTTCACCAAAACTGTGGCCTTTAGTAAGATGAGTGCCTGGTATATTTGTTTCCTTCGAATAATATAACATTTATAAATGATAATCACCATGTGGGAACTTCGCCACTGTCACACTGGAGCTGCAGCTTCAGCCTCCCAGCAGTCCCTTTGAGGGACTGCACTGCAGTTATTGTCTCACCAGTGCTTGGTAGTGATTTTCCCTACTATGGGGACGAGCTCTGCTTGCCCATCAATCACAGAGCAGGCAGTCCAGTGCTAGCAGCATACAAAAGGCATAGCATGCTCAGCTCTGACATTTGTTCACTGCACAGAGCAGCACTGAAGGCAGCAGTATGCAGCCTAGCAGCAGACTCGGCCACTTGAATCGCCAGCCAGTGCTTGCTAAGCCTACCCACTGCATGGGTGGCATGTCTGCTCAGCTCTGCATGTGGGTGAATTTATCAGTGTGCACCATGCACTTACAGACTACCATTCGAGTCAAGCAGACTCTGATTGGTTGATTGTATGTATATAATAAAGTTGAATGGAAGTGATGATGTTCATTACAGGAAACTAAGGGCAACCTACTAACATCCATCACAACCATACACTAATGTCAGTTACATAAATATGCAAGTAACAAGCACACACACTTTGCATTATGCTGATCTTTGATGTAATATGTTCACAGCTGAAAATGCTTTTGGATCATAACAATCTAAGTGAAGAGGCAGAAGAAGGCGAGTGGATTCCTGAAACAGTGAATGAAGATACTGTTTGGGCTGAAAAGCACTACGATAGTATTAGTAACTGGCTCAAAACCTTCCTTGGAAAGATGACTCAGACTTCTTGGTAAGTCAAAGCCTATGAATTGCTTCAAATGAACTACAGTAAAACTCATTTATGATTTCCCCTGTTAAGATGTTTTTCCACCTAAAAAGTCAGGATAAAAAGGCACCAAACTTCTCCCATTTGATTAATATTACATGTTGCCCTTGTAATACATCCCCACATAAGAAAATTTCCTGCCTAAGAAGTAACAAATTTGACGACAAAACAAATTTTTTTACCCATTTAGTACATTTTCTGTTTCAAAATCTTAAAGAATATCCTCGAGTTTCCATTTGTTCTGTTTCCAAAACGCAGCATTCAAATGGCGTGGTCAGTTCATAAAGGTTAATCGCCAAGGTCATTTCCACCAAGTTTCACACAGCAGATTGATGCAACGTCACAGCTAACGTGCGGGGTGTCATATTTCTTCTGTGATGCAGAGACTGCAGTCAGTCACTTCCCACGATTCAGTCTCTGTTGCAACGACCAAAAAATTGTATCGGGTGGCTGGAAGTCGATCATAGCTGTCCCGTGACCTGCATGAGCCTGTGTTTGGTAATGGTGGCATGTGGTATCTAACTTTCGGCTTCAACTGCCTGGGACTAGGATGAAACTAAGGCAGCCAGTAACATTTGAAAAAGTTTAGGCACACTAGCCAAAGCCACACGGTGTTCCATGTTGCTGGGGGGGGGACAGCAGTTTGACACGAGATGATTTGTTGATTGCAACAACTTGTTTAAATGTAATTTATTGGTGGTAATATAAATGTGTTGTAGTGTAGTGTGACTGTGAAACCTTGTGACTGTGTGCAGATAAGTTACATCAGCAAGTCCAGAAAATAAATTGAAGACACTGCAAAGTTAGTGAAAGTGACTGGAACTCCTGACCACCCCTTATGGTCTACCTAATAGCGAACCTATGGAATCTGCAGATGTATACTGCAACTGTTAAAAAAAAAAGAGCATGACAACCCACGCTCGAAAAATATTTCAAGGAGAAGTAAACATCTGGAATAAAATGTGAACTTGTGAATTGAAAGTCAGTGACAGTATAGGCGAAGGTGTAAATAAAACTGTGAATGAGAAGTTACAGACAAGATGGTTAAATGGTCAGATATGAGTGAGATTGTGTTAAGATAGCTGCAGATTATACAAATTCAGCATACATGTGTAATAAGTTCACAAAAAAAGACTTAAAAAATAGAACTTCTTGGTCCTGCCCTTTTAAGAAATTTCTCGCTTAAGAAGTCAGATTTTCTTGGAATTTTCAAAAAGTCTTAACAGGGTTTTACTGTATATTGGCCAAAGACACCAATATGCCTGCTTAATTTAAAGTTAAATGGGTCAAGCAGGGTGGCCCTCTTTCCTCCTTGCTTTTTAATTTGGCTATAAATTCCGTTCTTACTAGACCTGATGGGTTTTCGGGGCTTCTTCCATTTGGTAGGGCATCCCTCAAACTCTTGTCCTTTGCTGATGACATTATTTTGGCAGCTGCCTCAATTGGCAAGGTCTGGCAGATGTTAGACCTACTTGAAGTGGGACAGGTTTCATGGGAGTTGGTAGTTGCCCAGAGCAAATGTTCAGCATTTCAGATTACACATAAGAATAACGCCTGGGCTATTGTTGATTCTAAGTTTTCCCTTTAAAGGGGCTGTAATCCCCTTCTCTGGCCCTGAAGACAATATTCCTTATTTGGGCGTAGATATTAACCTGTGGGATAGGAAGTCTACGTTAGATGCTAGTAGTAAACCTTCATATATTGAAGAAATCTCTTCAATTGCCACTTAAGCCGTATCAGAGGGTTGTTTTGATTGCTCAATATCTTGTGCCAAAGTTCTTGTGTGTGTTAGTTGAGGGTACACCCTCACCGTCTTATCTTAAAGCTCTTGATAATGACCTGAGGCAGATCTTTAAACAAAACCTACATCTTCCAGCTGGTAGGTCTGCAGGCTTTATGTACACACCAAAGAGAGACAGTGGATTAGGATTGCTACGTTTATCCTCCTTGGTACCTCTCGCGTATCTGAAGGTGGGGGTTAAGCTTCTTT
>BLKM01008679.1:0-10026 GCA_013340265.1 Coptotermes formosanus | reverse complement strand
ACAAAGCGTGTCCTATAGACACAATGGGTAGAGTTTAGAATGCAACTACAAGCACAAATAATGACCCTGCATAATTAGCAGCGGTGGTTTTCGAAAACGTATATTTTATGTCAATTAAAGCAATGATAACGTTATAAAAACTGGACAAACCGGTACCAGGAAAGTAGTAAAATAATAAAGAACAATGTACGTAATTTGGTGCGACAGCTTTAAAAACAGAATCGCAAATACAACGTCAGTAAAAACCGAAAAAAGTAGAAAAGAATTAAAATTCCCGGCCAGGAAAACTCATTGCAAAAAATAACGTGGAAGACCTAGGCCCATATGAGAAGTTCAAATTGAAAGAGATTGTCAGAAAATAGGGTGTTAAATTTAGCATTGATTGACTGCATGGTGTACAGTCCAGCAATGGCATTTATTTCATTTTCCGGTAACCCAAAACCAGGGAAATTCTTCATCAACAAAATAACATTTTCAAGTACGTACCTGTCGTATAGACACACTAATTACAATCTCCGTTGATGCTTTCCATTTTCTGTTACAGTAATTCTTTCACATACCATAAAATACTCTTGCTTAACCTTCTGTGCTTTTGCCGTCGCACCTATTCCTCTACATAATTTGGCTTTTTTTTTCATCTTCTACCCTGCAGCAGGCTTAGTAAAACCGCAGTATCATTAAATCGACTTGTTTGCATGAAACAACTCCGGAACCGATAAACGGATCTTCATTAAATTTGATATTGGGTACAAAAACACTAATCACAAACAAATGCACAAAGAGAGTTTTATCATCAATCGTAACACACTCCTACATGTTTCGACCCTACTGGGTCATCTTCACGTAGAACTTTTTTGTTATCGTTACACTAACGTTGCACTTTATAGTTGAGTGAGAATGTGCTGTTGACTGTATACTGTGTACTGCGGTGCAGGCCGGGACGGCAGACAGTTCACGCCTCCAAAAACAACGCAGTACACAGTCAACAGCACATTCTCACTCAACTATGAAGTGCAACCTTAGTGTAACGATAACAGGAAGTTCTCCCTGAAGATGACCCAGCAGGGTCGAAACATGTAGGAGTGTGTTACAATTGATGATAAAACGCTCTTTGTGCATTTGTTGGTGATTAGTGTTTTTGTATAATATAGTGCACGGACATGGAACACATTAAATTTGATATTGGATAGTTTTTCTAATATTTATAAACTCGTAAAAGTAATAAAACGGACAATGTTACCGACAACGTTAGAAGGTAAGGTAAGCGAATATTTCCTCACATCGCAAGCGAAACTCTGTAAATGCTTATCGAACAGTATTCGTATTTACTTCCAATGCCTCTTTCTCTTAACGTTTTGCGGTTTGACAGATAATTTAATAAATCATACGTAGCGTGTTTATGTCCGATTTTGTATATTGAACAATTCACACACAATTCTTCCAAACACATAGGAACGTTATCAAAGTCTCCTACTGTTTTGTAGGGATATTGCTCGTTTTTTGACAAGGCTTTTATTAAAATACAATTTATCTGAACAGCAAAGTTACTTATGCTAGTTCTAATTGTAATAAATACGAGTAAACATTTTTGTTAACAAGGAGTTTGCCGATTGTACTCGATATTTTACAGGCTTTTATTAAAATACTTTCAAAGCAATATAACCTTTGTTCGTGACAAAATTCAACCGATCTTCATTTACGACATCATTTGTTTTGCCTTTTTTCTTTAGTGCTTATTCACCTACGAACTATGGTAGGAAAGTCGACACTTAAAATAAAAATAAAGGAATATAGAATTAATATTTATATTTATTAATCAAAAGTGTAGAGAGGTACTATACACTTTAATTCTACTTACTGATTTTTTAGTACAAAACTTTATTCCAATTTTCGTCTAATAAAAGAATTCAAGATTTAATACCAGCATAGACCTACGTACTTATATATACTGTAAATATGAGATATCAGTTCTTTTTAGCATCTTATCAGTGAAAATATTTTTTTCTCAGTACCTCAGGAGTACCTAATGATGGATTCCCCAAGCCGAAACATGTAGCTCGTAACTGACAATTTAGTCACATCAATTAACTAAGATGTGATTCGCGATCTTAATTTACTCATTTCACTCACGTATTCATCTATGTTTCGTTCCTTAATGAGACTGTGAAGCAATAAACAGTTCAATTTCTTGCGCGCTGGTAAAGCAATGAATAATCTGGTAAGACATATTAACTGCAAAATTTCAAGATTGCAACAAATACTAAGGCTGTACTCTTCGCTGTCATTAAACAGTTACACTAAAGTAAACAAGATAGAAAATGGTGTACTCCGTAATGCAGTAACACATATTGACAAGGCATTCTTTACTTTCAAAATGTCAATGCTTTCACGGTAAAGTCGTTAAGTGAAATTTGGAAGGAAAGCATGGCCTTCCCTGCTTGCATTTTACGAAACTCACAAGTGCTTAAAATAATTATATCCAGCACTACCATTACCGATTTCCAACCAAATCGGACAAGATGTAGAAAGTACGGACGTAAATTCATCTGCTCTCCAGACTGAAGTATAGCTTTCACTGCGCCGATATTCAAAAAACTCAGAAACTCCTCAGCAAAAGTTTGTGGAGATCTCCTGCATGGAACGCTTTTCAGATCGGATGAAAATGAGAAATTATGGGTTACGTTTTATTTATGCCGACAAATAGAATATGGTTTCGTCTGAACTGATTTTCTTGAAGCTCAAAATCAGTCAACAGGATTACGGGGCGATCTTCTACACCAAATTGAGTCCGAATTGGTCAATAAATACGGAAATTACAGCTGAATATTCGTTTCCGACCGGAAGTACAGGATGCAGTTTACTACGCTGATTTTCAAGAAACTCGTGCATGTTCCACGACTCTTCACAGAAAACTGACACACTAAAGTCTATGACAGACTAAAAATTTGGTCACCCACAGGAGGCACAGACAGAGATTCACGGAGTTAAGAACAGGTGCATGGTCGTGGTCTCCACATAAGCCATCCTTCTTTTTCACTTGGCAAAAAACGTTTAAAGATAAGCAACTTGTGAGTTTTGAGGTTATCACAGGGGTTTAGCCGAGGATTTATTTCTTCTGGAATATGAAGAGGGTCGGCGTAGAGCTGCGGCTTAGAAAACATCTCAGGAACCTGCATAAATTGACCCACTTTGTATTCGACAAGACAATAAGAAAATGAAAAACAAGAAAAATAAATTTTGTGAATTTTAAGCAAAAATAAATGTAAAAGGGACGTTTCTATTTTCTAATTTACGATTTAATTAAAAACAAAGTAGCTGAAAAATGTTATGAGACCAGCGAATAACTGAATTCGATAAATCATGTAATACAATACAACAAGTTATAAAAAACTTTATACTCATATCGCTATTCGGGGGGTATTGTACATACATTTTTATAAACTCAATATTATAAGGTGTAAGATGTCATTAACACCTAAGAAAATCAAACATTAGGAAATAATGTAACGTTTTACTGCGTACAGTTAAAAATAATAACCCGATTATGGCTTGAATATAAGCCGAAACCTGGAGCCCTTTGTTATATATATAGGGAAATTTGTTTCATCGATAAAAATATTATGTTAGACTGGATTATAATTAATTTTAATCTTATCCTCACCCACATGAACCACGTCTACTTCACTTCCCAAGACCGCATAATTGTATTTGAATGAAATTTACAACATCCTAGCAAACACTGCTTTAACAAGTAATAATGTAATACCTTGAAGGTAAAACATGTAGTAGGAAACGGAAGTGAATAATTCAGGGTCCTTCAGTGGTATAGCTTTTCTGCAATATTCTTAGCCGTCTGGACTGGGACCAAATAACTCAGCAGTATATACATATACATGTCTACATATAGGTTACATCAAATAAGTGTCTCTGTCACTGCCTAACATGGTCTTCCCACAGACACTATTCCAATGGACGTACTACGCATTACGTATTAGATTTATCAAAACACTCTCTTGAGGTCTTGTTTTCCCTAGGTTGTGCAGAGGACTTCTTCATTCGTTCTGATGTTCTTGCTGTTGGTAATGACACACAACAGTACTTTGCTATTGCTTCGTCCTTGCGACAAAGTAGACTTTTATCGACTACGTCTTCATTACGTGGAAGATTCACAGGTTTCACACGCATTACTTCCTGAGATTCACTGAGAATGACATATGACTTTCTTTCCACTGGTCACCTTTTGTTAAGTATTCAGTTCACAACAACAACAACAACAATAATAATAATAATAATTATTATTATTATTACTATTTTATTGCTGGGCCACTCCAGGCGCGCACCCAGAACTTTTCACTCGTGGGGCCGCCCCCCCCCCCCCCAGACCCTGAGGCTATATATAATTTATATTTGATTTTAAAAATTATGTTACAAAAATCATGTTGTAAGTACAACATAACACTGTCTGCAAATGCATGTATATACATACAAACATAACTACATGTTCCACGACTGAAACACAGTGTCCTGTTTTCTTGTTTTTTTAATTTTATAAATATATTTTTCAAAATTCTAATGTACTAGTCATCAGCCGATTTCAGTGGCTGATTTCGGTTGAACGGGAGGTTACGTAAAATTTTGATACCATAATACATACAAAATCTCTTTTTTTAATTTTCAGTTTTGGGTGGTTGGGGGGCTGTAGGGCGGCAGCCCCCCCTCCCCACCTTGGGTGCGCCCTTGAGCCACTTTACAGAGAAGTGATGTGCCTGCTGACACCAAGTTTTCTGAAGTACACATCCCCTTTATTAATCTCAAGTTCTACATTTTTAATGAAATGTTAGTCTTCGATTATACATTATTTGCCATGAACTTATTTTAGTTTTCAGTTCTCGCTCTGGGCTTTTATTTCTAGGTCTAAGCAACGACTTTTTCTCTCGTTTAATAGGCTCTCGATCTTATATACAAACTGTTAGTTATTCACCTTCTAACTTCGGTTCTGTTTGCTTAACCTGGCTTTCCCACCTAAATTTCTCACTTCTGTGACCTTGTTACCAGTAAGCAGCTTTCTAAGTGGTATTTCCCCACTCGAGTTTGGCCACGTACTCAGTTTGTAACGAGGCTGAATCCAAATCTGTTCACAGATCTAACCAGGCAGAAGACAACAGAAAATAATAGTATTGACTCACGCGCACAAGGCAGAACTGCACTAAATCCCGATGTATTTTAACTGAAAAGCATAGGATACTGGTCATAAACAGCTAACAGCCGGACTTCCCCCCACCCACACCCAGGCGAAACCTGTACCAAAGTCAAAGACGGGCTTGTGATTCTACCCTTGCTGAAAAAAGAAGTCACATTATGTTAAATACGTGTAAATGCGTAGAAAAGATAAACGGATTGAACATGAGAATAGAAATATTATATTTGATAACATACGTACATATACTACATAACAAATAAACAATGCTTGTCCTGCGACGAATTCATAGGTATAGGTGTGTATAAACGTACATTTAATTATGACGTAATTGAACGCGCTTTTGCTACTGCTGCTTTATCAAATGTAAACCCTGTCTCTTTTGTGTGATGTCTCTTTTGAGACATCACACAAAAGAGAACGCATTCGCCGCAATTGTTGCGCTGTACAGCATTTCAAGCCTGCTAAACAATTCATGGGATGTGTTTGATTAGGACATGGACGGCGGCAAGAGTTCTCTTATCATAGAACTCTGTACAGAGTTGGCACTTGTGATGCACACAACGTGAATACAATCTGGGTTCTCCCCACATGCTGACGACAAGATGTTTGGGGACAGATTTTAATAGATTCTAACGGCTTTTTATATATACAAACAACAGTTTTAACTCAAGCTTTCAACACGACAATGATTACAAATACAGATATTAATAAGCACTAGTGTACCACATATGCTGCTTTGTCAAGAAAGAAAAATCTCACTGAAGACTGCCGAATACTTACAGCCGAAACATGTCGGAGAGTATACAAATGCAATTGTGCAGTAGCTGGTTTTATTAATAAATTTGCATAATAATCAACTGCACGGAAAATGTACAACATAAAATATGATGTTGCAGTTTCGGAGGAATAAGATTTCCTACATCTCCAATATCAAAGTACACAAGATGTGTTTCCATCCCTGCAGACACATTAGGTCACTGCACAGTTTGGATTCATTTTTCCTCAAGCGTTCTAACAACACTGTGCAGGTCCCGTAATTGCTGATGTAGGGCGTGCACGATAGTTTAGAGTCGATGACGGGTGTTGACACCGTGTGGTTGTAAATTGCGTTCCTTGCCAGGGTTTCGGAGAAATATGTTGCCTTCATTTCAATCCTGAAGATGATGGTGGTACAATCCTCCAAATATTGATTAATATTCCCTGCCGTGAAAACCTTAAAGCTCATGTAAGATGAACTGTCTTTTTTTAAATTCCGGCACATAAATCCTGAAGACAGACAGTTAAATCTTTTACAAATTATCACCTTCACGGTGTGCAACACCAATGGATAAAAACAGCAAAGCAATCCATTAGCTACACATGGCGCACAGAAACATGTATCACGTTAAAAGAGAACACAATTTTGTTACAGTTCCTTTTCATTTTAACTGACCAATTGGAAGTAATCATTGAACAAACAGTAAGACAAGTCATATGTGTGGTTTCTTGCAAATAAATTTAATGCAACTGAGTTTCACGACGATATATCGATACAAAAATTTAATATTTGCATACATTAACATAAACTCGCATGTGATTCCACTGATCAAATAGTTCCTTGCTCAAAGTGCACAACATCAAGACAGGTATAATATATAAAACTGTCCTTTACACGCCAAGTAGTACACAGAGGGGAGGTAGAAGTATCAGTCTATTCATTCTCGGCCCTTTCGCCACACCCCGGGCTCTTTACCCTCGGGTAAAACCCTGTACCCATTGTACAGGAGGCTATGTGGGCCTCAGGAACGCTCTGGATGCGTCCGGAAAATTTGGCCCCTCCCTCCCTCTGGGGTTCGAACCTCGGGCCGCCCAGCTAGTAGCAAGTCGCTATACTGACATTATTGCCTCGGTCAATCCAAAGCAGGTATAGCCTACAGGAAATCATGCAACTGGGTCCGTTTGCGTATGTCTTTTCTGACACCAATAACGGATTTCGATTAAGTGCATTATTGACAGTCCAAGCTAAGATTTATTTGGCGGAAGTAATTTCAGCTCATATCGTTTCAAAATTGCTGCTATTTTACGTAAAGGTCAAAATAGAATTACTAATTATTTTAGCAGCATGTTTTCGTAGTACGTACTTGGAATGATCGGCCTACATGGTAGTGCTAGGCTGTACGCCTGTATATCATTAAGATTCACGTCTTTCAAATAAAACGTTTTCAAAATAATGCACGCTTAACGAAATAGGCTATTATACGGTAAAATAATTTTTCATCTTTTACAATATGATGGCTGTATTGAGATTACAAGTCAACAACAATGTTACAAGAACATCGAAGCAAAACAGGAACGACTATGCAAGCAAATTTTTTACCGTGCGTTGGCGTCATCTTACGCGTTCTACAATTGTTCATATTTTAATTTCATAATAACCTGCCTGATATCTGAGAACGAGCTGCTAAGGTAAGTATTAGAACCTGTGGGAATCTATGAGAAAGGGTGTGGAAAGGGTGGATAAATCTGTGTAGAAAGTTCCCTAATAATTTGTTTACTTAACCATTAAATCAAGAGGAATTAGGCACCGGAACGGTAACTAGGCTAGGAGAGAAACAGGTCAGAAAACATCCGTAAAGCGTGACACTTCTGGTGTTTTCGCTTTCTTGTTTCATTCTTGTTTTTTGTTACATTCGTGGCTATTTACAAGAAATGTACTGAATACGTGTGAGTGTGTGAAATGTGCCATTCCACATTTTATCCAATGCACACATTACAATTTTTTGCTGCCTCTTAGTAACGGATTTAATATCTATAATATTCCATACCTCGTAAACGGCGGAATATCTTGTTCCTTCTATTTACCTCCATTGTAATATTTAGGTCGTCTGCTTTTTCATCGATCTCACATCGTACCTCTAAGCAATACAAACCCTAGCAATTACACACAGCGATGACAAAGAGATATTATAAATGTACCTAGGTCTCCATGTGAAGCGTCTGTTGTTCCTGTTCGACCTTAAACAAAAGCGGAACCCACCCATCACTTTTAGTACAGATCTCACTAATAAAACTTCCTGAAAATTCGTCCCGTGAGTGGCGGGCTGTTCCACTTGTAGGGACAGACGAGCTGATTGAGGAACACTGACGATGTGGGTGAAAGTCGATTTCTGCAGCTGCTTTGCAAATGCGCCTAAAAATGAAGACAAATATACATAAAATTTTCCATATTTAGGCGTGGATGGGAGGGTAATATTACAGGCTTATCTTAAACAAATGGGATGTAAGGATGTAAATTTGATTCATCTGTTTCAGAATATTTTCCAACGGCTGGCTGATGTAAAGACCGGAAAAATAGTTAAGGTTTAATTTAAAATGTGGGAAATTCCTTGGCTAACTAAACTGCAGCTAGTACTGGTTTCTCAAACATATCCCTGCTCCATAAAATCTTTTAATAATCTTCTTGTAACCCTGTATGTCTTGTTACCTCCTAGCTCTCTCTGCACCGCCTGTGAAAAGCTCAGAATTATACATCCTATTTCCCTTTGTGAAGGTCAACTACTGATCATATATTCAGCATTCGTCAAATACTTGAGAAAAAATGGGAATACAATGAGGCAGTGCATCAGCTATTTATAGACTTCAAGAAAGCCTATGATTCAGTTAGGAGGGAGGTCTTGTATAATATTCTCATTGAGTTCGGTATCCCCATGAAACTAGTAAGGTGCCTAAGTGAAACGTATAGCAGAGTTCGGGTAGGCAAACATCTGTCTGACACGTTCCCTATTAAGAATGGCTTGAAACAAGGAGATGCTCTGTCGCCATTGCTTTTCAACTTTGCTTTAGAATATGCCATTACGAGGGTTCAGGCAAACCAGGAGGGCTTGAAATTGAATAGTACACATCAGCTTCTGGTTTATGCTGATGATGTTAATATATTGGGCGGCAGCGTACATAGCATAAAGAAAAATGAAGAAGATTTAATTATTGCTAGTAAGGAGATTGGTCTAGAAGTAAATGCTGAGAAAACTAAGTACATGGTCATGTCTCGAAATCAGAATGCACGACACAATCACAACATAAATATAGATAATAAATCCTTTGAAAGGATGGAAGAATTCAAATATTTGGGAGTAACCCTAACGAATCGAAACTCCATTCATGAAGAAATTAAGAGCAGATTGAAGTCGGGGAATGCTTCCTATCATTCGGTGCAGAATCTTTTGTCTTCCAGGTTGCTATCCAAAAACACAAAGATTAGGGTATACAGAACTATAATTTTACCTGTTGTTCTGTATGGATGCGAAACTTGGTCTCTCACACTGAGGGAGGAACAAAGACTGAGGGTGTTCGAGAATAGGGTGCTGAGGAGGATATTTGGGCCTAAGAGGGACGAGGCGACAGGGGATTGGAGAAGACTACATAACGAGGAACTTAATGACCTGTACTCATCACCAAATATTATTCGGGTAATCAAATCGAGAAGACTGAGATGGGCGGGGCATGTGGCACGTATGGTGGAGGAGAGAGGTGCATACCGGATTTTGGTGGGGGGACCCGAGGGAAGGCGACCACTTGGAAGACCCAGGCGTAGATGGGAGGATAATATTAAGATGGATATTCGGGAAGTGGGATGGGAGGACATGAACTGGATTGAGCTGGCTCAGGATAGGGACAGATGGCGGGCTCTTGTGAATGGGGTAATGAACCTTCGGGTTCCATAAAATGCGGGGAATTTCTTGACTGGCTGAGAAACTGTTAGCTTCTCAAGAAGGCCTCTGCTCCATGGAGTTAGGAGTTAGTTATTTCCCTTTGTGAAGTTCTCCCCGTTGCATCTCGTTCTAGAGACT
>BLKM01008671.1:0-10327 GCA_013340265.1 Coptotermes formosanus | reverse complement strand
TGAGTACGTGTGTACTAGCACCTAACCCTCATCACTGCTTCCTGTGAGAACTGCGCAAAACATATCGATGTACTGCGTGGACAAAACGAAGCGCTTCTCAGTACTATAGCACGCAGCGAATACAGAAACCGCTGTGCTTTAAGGAGCTGCATGAGGTTAAATGAACACTAACAAATGACGGCAAAGTCCCACTGCAGCAAGTCCCACAATAACACAGCGGACTGTACAGCACAAGGAAGGGTAAGAAGAGTAAACATGACTCCCCCGCACACAATCAAACACCCCACCCCTTGTGGTCATAAAAATAAAGGAACCGTGAGGTCCCGCCCCTTACAGAGTGCCTTGTGAGTTGTGATTGGTTGACGATAAGGGTGAGGCGTGAGGGTGGGTTACCACTATTGATCCTAAAGGCACTTAAAACAATGCCATCGCCGTCCGCAGCTTCCTCTTGCGGCGCGTCGGAGCGTAGCAAGCGGGCCCGCTACGCTTGCAGTGTGCTACCGCAAACAGCAGTCGCCATCTACAGCCGCTTTAGTTCACCTGGTCAGCACCCACAAGATTTATTTTCGTGACCACAACAGCCCTCTCAAAGTCACCATCCTGAGCCAGCTCAATCCAGTCCATTCCCTCCAACCGTATTTAAGTTAAGCTTCATTAGTGCCATTTATATATGCTTATCTGCCAAGTTACGTACTTCACGTTCTCAGTTTAAAATTTTATATGCATTTCTTGTGTGCCATTGGATGTTGATGGGAAGATGGGTTTTCAAGGCATGGGATAAGAGGTGTGGACTGCATTTGTCTCGCTCAGAACCGAGAAAATTGGCGGTATTTTGTGAACACGGTGGTGAACTTCAAGGTTACACGAAATGCCGAGAAGTTCTTCATTACCTGAGCAACTATCAGCTTATCAGGAAGGACTATGCTCCACCTAGTTAATTTCGTGCTTCATATGATCCTACCGGGAGTCCTACTCAGCCCCTCTTTACTGATTTGATCACTGTATTGAGAGACATGTTTGTTGTTTTTTGTAGTCCTTCCCTATCCTACCTACTTGTTCACAGCAAGTGTCGAGGGTTTCTGTTTTGACTTGATCACACTCAGACACACACCACAGTCGGTAGGACTCCTCTGGACGAGGGATCGGCTCGTCGCAGAGACCTCTACCTGACAACACAAACACTGTACAAGACAAAAAAAAATCCATGCCCCCGGTGGGATTCGAACCCGCGATCCCAGCAAGTTCTCGGCCGCAGACCTACGCCTTAGACCGCGCGGCCACTAGGATCGGCAGACATATTTTTGAGCAGTGCAAATTACAACAGTCTTCATTATGCAGACGCGTCAACCCTCCTGCCACTTCTTCAGTCTTGGGCCCAAATATTCGCCTCGGCACTGCGTTCTGAGACACCTTCAAAGTCTGTAGTTCCTTGAGTTGGATACATGTACAAAAAAAGGGAGGTCTAGGTGTGCATAAATTTCCCCAAAACTAAGACCCATTCAAAATTCTAGCCGCCAGAATAACACGAAGCAAGTTCCGTTATGTTGAGCCGCAGACAGTAGGCGCCACTGAACAAAATTTACTCGTCCGGCCGACGCTGACACCGGGTTTTGTGCACCCGTATTTAGGCGAATAGCGTAATTAAGATTTTATACTACTGTGCAAAATGAAGCTGGGTTCTGGAGAATTGAGCGAACTAATAGGAAACACAGACATAGTGAGATTTATAAAAAGCAGAAGAATAGCGTGGCTAGGACATGCGATGCGGATGGATGAAAAGAGAACACCTAAAAGCGTGTTAGAATGGAAACCAGTAGGCAGGAGAATCATAGGAAGACCAAGGAAAAGATGGATTGAAGATATTGAAGAAGATATACAGATGATGGGAATAATAGGGTGTAGAAAGTTGAGTAAGGAAAGGACGGAATGGAGGAGAATGACTGAGAAAAGGCTAAAACCCATAGTGGGTTGTACGGCCAGTGAAAGAAGCAGATTTGGGCGAATAGCGTGATTAAGATTTTATACTACAGGGTGGTAAGGAATTAGACATAAGCGTGTCAGGTCACTGAAGGGCAACAGTTAAAAAGAACAAATCTATATACACTTTACATAAAACTAAGCCATTCCCCTTCCGGAATGACGCAACTCAATGCCATCTACCGAAGTGCCACTCCATCACTTTCAGCCGAGGATACTGTACGTGGAGCTCCGAAACCATTTCCCCATACAACCTTCACATATTGTGACTGAAAACAGGGGAAATTTTACATTTTACTACACATTTTTACAAGGCTAGCTAAATATACAATGGGAAATTTTTCACAATATCAACACCAAAATTAATTTTTAAGCAAAAAAAAAAAAATAGAAAATAATTTATGTACGTTTGCGACATTGTTTTCCTCGAAACAAACGTCTTACAAAATTGGTGGGCTACAACTAACCCCAATAATGCTTATCAGTAGAGGGATACTTTTCGTCTGATCTACAGAAACGTGAGTGAAAAGCGGAATACACTGGCAGTGCTGCTACGTGCAGTTAACGCCATAAACTTTTGTCAGGTAAATGCGAAATATAAGATTGGCTCCGGCTTGCTTTGCACTGCAGTTTGTTATTGAGAACTTCTGCTCGCCTTCGTCATTAATCACATGCAATTGCTAAAATGTATAGCATAAGCGCGGAACAAGTGCCACCCCCTATAAAACTTCGTAATGTCAGCTACTCAGGAGCAAGACTAAATTACGAAATTCAAGGTCAGTGCTCAGCCTTCATGTTTACAGTCACTGGATTCCACCTATGTCCAGACTGTTGTGTTGACCAGTGAATGGTGCTGCAAACGGGTGTTCACTCCCTTTCTTTGGTTCTTGGAACAAAACGGAATATTCAGCCAGTTAGTTGAATTCTTCATACGGCAATAATGGTTTCAGCCTCATTTACCATTTTACGTGGGGTAATGTTTCGAAGGAGCAAGCTGCCTCCATCTTCGCAGTCGAAGTGACACACTGTGAAAATAACGGTATTATATCCCCTGATATACTGGAATTTATAGCCAGACTAAACGTTGTCACCACCTGGATGTAAATCCATACCCAAAACTACCCACTGTTACAGTCTAGTCTACCAGAATTTGAATTCGGATCACCCTGACAGCCTGAAAATTCCAGAGCTTATCTTGAACTCCTTTAACCCTTTAAAGACGAAGCGTATCTGTTTTATATAAGGACTCAGTGCGTACCGCGCAGTAAACACTCTCCACTTCGGTCATAAAAACCAGTCTCTTAATGTTTTATAAGGCAAAAGTTGCTGTTTGTTCTGAGATCCATAGCTAGGCTTTAAAAGGTTAATGAAGACTCCTGCCCTCTGGGATGTGACGTGAACTGTACCAAAGTTTAAAATATTCCTAACATTTCCTTCATTATTGTAAATAAAAATGTCTCCTCCCTCCTATTCTATTTTCTCCCTTCAGGCCGTCTGCAGCCCATTGTACAGAGCATGTAAGGCCCGCGTGTTAAAAAAGAAACGAATTTGCCTTCAGTGTGATTGAATATTTCCATCAGTTGTAAGAATGACGTGGCTTAATCAAGATAAAGCGAAGACGAACCTGCCAGGTGTCGGTACACCTGTGTCACACTGCATGGCGTCACGTGGTAGTAGAGTGCAGTCATTGCGGTTACCGCCTTCAGAACCTCAATTTTTGTTCTATGCAATGTATTTTACGACGGCACCAATATAACAGTTTATACAGGGTGATCCAGGAGGAAAGGTCAATATTTTTGGAGGTTACAATATCGGTCATTGTGAAAAAAATTTCACATGACCACGTGTCTAATTCTGAATGGTTACCGAGATACAGCTGTTTGAATCTCCAGACCCTAACTCCTTTTGGTTTCTGTTTGTGGCGCTAGATGAAGAGCGAAGTTCACAAAAGAAAGGTGGACACACGAGACGAATTGCCCGCTCGCAGTTTGGATGCTGCTACCCGCATAAAGAAACGTGAAGATCAACTCAGACGAACAACACGCGATCTTCACACGCGAGTTGCAAAGTGCACTGAGGTTGGCGGTGGGATTTTCGAACATTTGTTGTGAGCTCTAACAAATTTGCCTTTTCTGTGTAACAAATCTGTCATTTAAACATTAAATTTAAAATAAAATAAAATTAACAGTAAGTAATTTCTCTTTCTTTATCACCATTCACAACGCTTTTGTATTTCTACATTCAAACAGCTGTATCTCGGTAACCATTCGGAATTAGACACACCCTCATATGAACTTTTGTCACAATGTCCAATATTATCACCTCCCAAAATACTGACCTTTCCCCCTGAATCACCCTGTATAACGCCAAGTGGCAGAGTAACTGAAGGGCGACATGACGAAAAGAGGCTGTAACAAAGCGTTGTGCATCCTAACAAGGCACTCTACCGGTATCTGCCCGGAGACAGCAAATCAGACGACCAGAAACCTCAGTTAGGTTAAGGTTCCAGGGTAATTCAACAAAACCACCGACTGAAACCGCTAGACCAAACTGCGCAGTGACAAACACTTGATCAGTAGAAATGAGGATATAGTCTTTTGGCGCCTGCGTATTAGAACAACCGGATTTCCGTCTGATGATTATTATGACCAGCTCTCCTCTCAACTCCACCCCCCAACCCCCCCGCGTCAACTTCTTCCTCTGTTCAGGCCTCATTATGTTGCTTTATACATGTTTAATGCGTGTGCACGGACTGCTACAAAATAAAATTCTCTCGCCTGTGTTTAGTTCTTCTCTCGCAGGTATAAGAATGACTTGGCGCCATTATTAAGACAGGGGCGAATGAAGTGTTCAAAGTCCATTAGCTTATCTCACCCCCTCCTGTCTCTTATAAGAAGGCAATATAAGCCCAGGCTCGGACAATGACTGGCAATTTTCGTGTTTACTTTAAAGTAAGAAAGTGAGGTGCAAGTTTGACTTGGCAGTGAATGCCAACTGCACAACAACGGCCTCACATTCTTGCTTCATGCCAAGCGTTAATGGCAAGTCGGTGAAGTGTTATAGAACTGTACCGTCAGGCTTCCTGCCTGCAAGCGCGCGCATGGGAAAGCATAAAAGTGCCTACAGGTTTTGTCGGAAAATGTGAATGCAGAGACAACTTGGAAAATCTAGACCTGGACGTTAATATAATATTAAAATGGATCTTAAAGCAATATAATAGAATGCTGTGGACTGATTTTTCTAACATAGAATAGGGTTAAACGGAAGGTAGTTTTAAAGACGCTTTGAAATTTTGTTTTCCATTCGAGGCAAACAATTTCTTGATTAGTTGAGCACTTGTTAGCCCCAGCTGACAGGTAGATAGCGTTACAGTACTATTCATTTCATAAAATTAAAAATTACAATTTGGGGTTGCCACAGATGGCACAAGTCATAGAGCAAAAAAAAATTTTTTCTCGAAATCCGTACATTGCTTCTTCACTTGAGATGGACACGCGTGCAGATGATATGGACAAACGTGCAGACGTGCAGGCATGAGTGTTCCTGTAACATCCATTTTCCTAGCAGGCCGTCCAAAGAACATCACAACCACAGCCTTAGGTATGTACTGACAATCAGACACTTCGTATAGCTTCGTAACTCCGACAGAGGTATCGTCAAACACTAGTCTCTACCCTTACTTGCTTTCGTTCTTCTTCTGATCTGACGAGAGGAACAGAAGGTAAACGCAGTTATCCTACGTTGCGACAAGCCGGGAACATTACCTCAGTTTAACAACACGGGACCACTCCCAGTGGCCGCGCGGTCTAAGGCCTAGGGCCGCTCGATCCCCGGGATTGTGGGTTCGAATCCCACCGGGGGCATGGATATCTGTCTGTTGTGAGTGTTATTTGTTGTCAGGTAGGGGTCTCTGCGACGGGCCGATCACTCGTCCAGAGGAGTCCTACCGAGTGTGGTGTGTGTGTTATTGAGTGTGATATGGTGCAAAAATAAAATTCTACACATGTGAAGAGTAGGTAGAAAGAAGTCCGAAAAAGAAAGAAAGAAAGAAAGAAAGAAAGAAAGAAAGGATGAAAGAAAGAAGGAAAGAAAGAATGAAAGAAAGAAGGAAAGAAAGAAAGAAAGAAAGAAAGGAAGGAAGGAAGGAAGAAAGAAAGAAAGAGAGGAAGGAAGGAAGGAAGAAAGAAAGAAAGAAAAGAAAGAAAGAAAGAAAGAAAGAAAGAAAGGAATGACAACACGGGTGCGTGCCTCTCTACGTTCATTTCTTTAAATGACAATCTCGGCTGTGTAGGAACTACAAATGCGGCCCCTTTTGGGCGTAACTTCTCGCATTTGTTGCTCTTTAAAACAGACAAATCACTAAAAAACTTTCCTTACTGGAATTTCTTCTGAGGGTCAGTGCATTCCTCCTTCATATTTAGCAATAACCGTCGCCCCAGCCATTTTAATTACTTGGAGTGCAGTAAGCCTTTCTAAAGTGGTCGAACTTGGCGATTTGTGCCGATGTGGTAACAAGTGATGATTGATTCCGGTGCTGCATGCGATGCTGCACGACCGTATTGCAGCTACGTGTACTGCATGAGTCTACAAAGAAATAGGCTACTTTTTAATTGATTCTTACCCAAATACAAGATACGCTTTTGTTTAACACAACGATGCTACTGTCGGCCCATCAGCGAAAAATGATGCAAAGACGTGTATTTTGGTGATGTGTGCGCGTTATACTTAGATGAATATCTTAATTGTTCGACACCAGGCAGAGCTCTAGAGAGGGTGCAGATTGCAGATATGGTTAAAGTACTGGCTCCTGTTATTTCAGGTGAACTTTGTCTTACAAAGTGGTAGAGGGAATATTTGAAAATACGAGAGACGAAATAAAAGAAGGACGAAGAAAACTGCACTAAAAGAGTTCCATAACTCGTACTGCCCAAAATCAAGACCGATATAATGTTAATTTGAAAAAATTAATAGTTGTGAAACTAAAGGGATTTAGTATGCAAGGGATATTTGAGAAAATCATAAAGAATTCACTCCGAAAAGCTGAACGGACGTGGACAGTTGCGAAAATGAGGTGAAGATGGAAGGATAGATCTAAAAATGATATTACATTTCAAAACAAACATGAATATACTTGTTATATTCAACCAAAGAACCGTAATGTCGAACTGGAAAATATTCGAATACGCTAAGCAATAGTATTTATAAAATTTTGTAAGACTTGCCACCATTCATACGCATGGTGTAATAGCCTAATTGTTTATCTTACAGGACGGCTAAGTCGCAGAAAACAGGAAGAACTATCCCACAAACTGTGGCCCTATTCCCTGGTGATGAGTATCAAATCGTTAGTCCTGTTGAATTCAAGTACATTTTACATCTGACAATGACAATTCCAGTGCCCTTTAGTCCACTTCTGCAGACAGAAGTGCATATCGACTGGCATCGCCGGTCCCAGCACCTCGCACCGGTAATGAATCAAACTGTTGGTCTGGTCATTGTTCCCCTTTTGCTCCTCCTTCTCCTTATTTTGAGGCGAGGAAGGGGAACTGGCTAAGATGGCCGACAGTCATGTCTGGTTTTTTAGCAGTTGTCACTGCTGAATTCACTGCGGCGTGAAGCCAGGTAAAGAATGACTCATTTCTACAAATTTTAAAACGTAACTATTAAAAAATAAACATTCCCATTGTAGTTAATTAAAATGTTTCAAATAGCACTGCTAAAAATTAATAAAATTTTGTTGTTAAAAATTTTAAAAGTTGTCTAGAACCCACTGCAGTGAGCCCGTAACGTGTTTGGATCTTTTTGATTCTGTAAATAAGATCCACTTAATGTCTTTTTGTCTCTTTCTCGTTATTTCAAACACATTTTACCAGAATGTTTTCTCACAAAATATTCTGTAACTATTTCTTGTTTCCAGCACACCAAACACGCGCCTAGCCAACAGTAGATTCCTATGCTTCAGCATGCTAAATCTCTAAGTGATTTCCGAAGCGTCATGACGCGAATTCAAGTGTCCTATCAGCGAGGCTCAACGACTCCTAAACCCGGAAGTGATCTAAATACACATGGACCAGATTTCAAACAAGGGTTGTACAAATTTCCAAAAATATAAGAGACTCAAAATTCTAGGCCCCACAAGGATGCCATGAAGCAAATCATATACAGAGACCCCATATATTAGGCTGTACAGACAGGATATAGGCAATAATGTGATGGGAAGACGAGGAAGAAGACGTACGCAGCTACTGGATGACCATAAGGAAAAGAGGATAATGGAAATTGAGACAGGAAGCACTAGATCGCGCCCTGTGGAGAACTCGCTTTGGAAGAGGCTACGGACTTACCGTAAAGCAGTCTACTGGATGAACGAAGGACCGTACAGAATTTACTCACCGTGGCAACATGGCGCCCGGCATTTTTACACCGCTGGTTGAAGCTATGACTTTGCAGTCTGGTACCGATGTGATTGCTTGCTTCATAGTTCCACCGTCAAATGTTTCCCACAAAAAATCCAGAGAAGGAGGAACGGACATGCGTCTTCTCCACCCTCCCCCCCCCCCCCACCGCCCCGCGTAAGTATCGCTTACAAACGAAACCTTTAGCTGTGAAAGCCACTAGATTTGATTTTCAAATTTTTGGCACCAATTCATCATTTTTTTGAACGTTCTCTTTGCTAGAACAGCCAGGATGGTTAGCATTGATTGCGTCTTGGATAACGTCCATGTTCGAAACTGACCTATCAAATATTCGGCATTATGGTGTGTCTTCAACCCCCTTCCACCCCCTCTCCGCCAATACCCACCCCTTGGCATATTTCTCTACCTCTTAACGCTTAACGCGTTTAAATATTTTGACTGGATTTTTACGAGCCTGTCGAAAGTACCTGTTAGTTATATTAATGCTAACTGTGCTATTTGTTGGCATTATGTCTCTCACATTTTTACCCAAACAGTCCAGACAATGATGAAGCTAAGCACAGCGAAGTCCTATAAATCGCAGCAAGTATACTGCAGCTGACATTTACATGCTATAAGGTGGGTCGCTTTTTCTAAGCTATAAGTTCCTTAACAGGCATTCCTTAAGTTACCAGCCATTTTTACAGTACCCTCTGTTTGAATATAGTGTTAATATCTCAGCCCTGTTAGAAGTGAAATTTTACTTCGTTGTCCGGTGCGACAGTTAAAATGCCCTTAAAGTAAATATATTTTAGTACTGTACTAATAATGTACTCTTTGAAAAGCTCCGTATTTTCTTCTTTCATAATTTGAAGAATACAATTAATTTAAATTGTACATAAAATTAGCACGAAACCCTTTAAAATTTCAAAGGTAAAATGTAAAAAACAAACACAAAACCGTAAGCACAATCCAAACCAAACAAGAGACACGTTCCTTTCTGTCACAATCTTACCTGGTATAAAAAGTGGCGTCTGGGTGCTTAGCACTCAGAAAAAAAAAACTGTCACGTAGTATTTAAACTTGACAACACATACCATGTCGACATAACAGCACCTCTTCTTTATTTCCCCGTATATATTTCTTATTATTCACACAAACTTTATGATAAACAGCGCATAGGAAATAATTTCTTTCTCTCCTAATATCCCTCTCTTATCTCCATCCCCTTTCCTACGTTGTCCGTCATTTATTTCCATCCATGTGCTTTTTCCAACTCATCGCCTTTCCTCTTGCCATGTCCTAAACTCTACGGCGTGACAGCAGTTTGTTGGCTGTTATTCATACAAACCGGCCGCTTTACATTTCAGGAAAAAACACGCAGTGTGTATGTCGTATTTGCTGCAGCACGACCTTTCAAATGCCGTATATCTTGGCCTATTTTACTTGACCTAACTTCAGCACATTAATCCATGTAACAGCAACCGTGCTGCCCGACACCGATTCGTGGCCCGGTACAGCTCATGCTAGCGGTACTGCCTATACATACACACACACACAGACACACACACACACACACACATATATATATATATATATATATATATATATATATATATATATATATATGCTTCCCGACGGATCATGGATGTCACAATCGGAAAGACACGCTTGCACAAAAGTCTTCCTTGTTATAAAATTGCATTTCATACCTCACAGAGAACACGGTGTTTCTGTATTATAAATACTCAAGAGTTAATGCAGTGAACCTGTTAAACCATAAGCAGACTATGTTGTTACTGCAACTGGCGGTACAAGAGCTGTGCCATTTTCAAAGGGCGATAAAATTCGAGAGATGTGAAAAATTGTTTCTGTTAAAGATTGACGATAATAAAATAAAGTATGAATATGTATATACTGCAGTTATGTACGTACTGCAGTCATGTATGTCCTGC
>BLKM01008668.1:0-14285 GCA_013340265.1 Coptotermes formosanus | reverse complement strand
TGATGTTTGAAAACCCTGCATAATTTGGTACAATTCTCGCAACACAACAAATCCAGTTTCATGTTAATAATTTCAATCAGCTATTCAAACAACAAACAACGATGTAATACATCATTAGAAACAACTTAGAAACAACTTGCACCTTGGACCAAAATCGAGAAACCAAAAACTTAAACCCCCTAAAAAATAATCAATAAACGGCGGCGTACAAACCAAAGCAACTACGTGACTAAAACCAACAAATGCACACAAGTTCATGAAAATATATCATAAACGTAGCAACGCCTCCTACATGTTTCGGCCACTCATGTGGCCATTCTCAGGGAGGCGATTTACGAAGAATAAATACACTGAGATTTTACATGGGTTTGCAGAACAACGCACACGTAAAGTGTTAAATATTAAAATTACGTGGTATAAACACGTATTACAGTTTAAAATACGGATAAAAGCCTTTGCTATTAATTCTGGTATGTAAAACAGAATGTATGTGGATGGTACGTATGTCATCATACAAGCAGAGGATTGTTGATGGTACTGTGTTGGCCAACCACACGGGACTGGATTCAAAGACAAACGTTTATAACATACTATCATAAATTTGTGTGCATTTGTTGGCTTTATTCACCATATCTAACTGCTCAATGCACGGTTATGAACATTTAAAATGAACTAAGTAAGGTCCTACACAGACTGTCGATAAGGAGATGGACTCCTCTGAAAGGAAAATGGTAGCCCCAAATTCTTCAAATTTCAAAAACGTAACTTATACTACTCAGGCAAACAAAAATTAACATTCTGAAATAATAGAGTATCCAATCCTATTTTACAAAAATAATTTCATATCCTCCAAATAAGTAAAAAGCAAACCAACAAAAACAAAAACAAAAGTATCGCCCAATAAATCATCAAAGGAAAACCAAAAACATTCAACATAAAAAAATCATGCACAAATAATTAATAAAGCCCAGCTAATTGCTTCTTGTAATGGAAAGACTGAATGTTTACTGTGTAGTAGCGGAATATTTATGGGATATGTATCTTACGTGAAATATGTGCAAAAAGGCACTACATTTCCATGTGATCAAGTCCTGCATTACTCTGGGTTTATGGATCTTGTGTCGTACACATACGATCGTACCACCTGTTTGAGAGATTGGTTCGTGCCAAGGCCTTTACCTACATGGAACAACACAAACCAGACTCTTGTCCCAAGGCCTTTACCTACATGGAACAACAAAAACCACACACTCGCCCCAAGGCCTTTACCTACACGGAACAACACAAACCATACTCTGGTCCCACGGCCTTTATCTAAACGAAAAACACAAACCACACACTCGTCCCAAGGCCTTTACCTACACGGAACAACACAAAACAGACACTCGTCCCAAGGCCTTTACCTACACGGAACAACACAAACCAGACACTCGTCCCAAAGCCTTTACCTACACGGAACAACACAAAACAGACACTCGTCCCAAGGCCTTTACCTACACGGAACAAAACAAAACAGACACTCGTCCCAAGGCCTTTACCTACACGGAACAACACAAACCAGACATATGAAAAACTCAAGCCACACGCCGATTAGATTTCCAAATGGCGGCACTTTTCTGGGCGGCAGTAAGCAGTGCATACCATAGACTGAGGTTGCTCTGCTGGTCACAGTTTTAATAAATTTGGAATTGTCATAACAGCGACACTTTAAAAAGGGCAGCTTCGCAATACAGAGACGCCTTCACTGTGTGTTCTAAAACTTTTAAATTATGCCGCTGCCAGTGTCCGGTCTACTTCAGTTTTCAGTGTTTCTGTTGAAATTCTAACCAGCGGCTCTTTATTGCCTTTTACATTAATATTAATTGCGTCGGTTGGGATCTAATCGAGGAGGTACTGGATAACAGGCTCTATGCTAACCACTACAATATCAGTCTATCTGTCAGACTGTCTGTCCTGTCCTCATTCCTTTGCACGTTATCTCCTCGATTCTCCTGCAAATTCTAAATCAGTGCGCTTAAACATGCACGACTGTCACTTTCTCTCCATCTTTGCCTACTGAAACTCTGGGTTTATTATTTCGTTTTAATCTGCATGCTGTGATTACGTCGATCTAAGAGCTAATGCCGCTAAATGAAGATGGTAGCCAAAATAGCTCAGACGATATAGTGACTAGGCTACGGGCTGTACCATGGGCGTAACCTTCTTAGGCAAGGGAGGCACAAGTGCTCCCCCAATATTTTTTCAAACTAGGAATAGTTTTTTGGTTACTGAATTGAATAATGGCAAATAAAAAATAGATAAAAAAGAGAATGAAAACTTGCGTTTTATGGAACCAATTTTCCCCTCTTTGAAATTTGTCCCGTTTGTAAAATAAAGTTCCTAATACCCATGGTCAGTTTTGCGCCCCCCCCCCTCCCGCCCCAATGTCATTAACCAACTTACGCTTATGGGTTTTACGACAGGCAGGACAAGAGTTTCTTCTCGTCTCCACGTGTTAAAATCAACTCTGCAGGCCTTCCGCAATCCATTCCAATTGGACAGAGCTGTCTTCTCGGGGATAAAACGGTCGCAGTCTGGAGCTGATACCCATGTCTATGTAGTGTGTAGGTTAAAAATTCTTGGAGCCATTATTCAATGCCCATAGATATTCACAGCCTTGATGCTTAATTAACACTTTAAATGCGTTAATTAAACTTAATTGTAGTTAAATTCAAACCGCGCAATAAACACACTCCGCCTCTGCTCTAAAATCCAGTCAGTTAATAGTGCGAAAAGTAAAGCTTCCCGTGTACACTCCATGAGAACACGGGGGGGGGGGGGGTTACAGTTCCACTCATTCTTGACCCCGGCTCCAAGTTTAGGTGAGTGGTCAGCCTAACGCCCGCTGTCGCCCCTCTGAGATTTCAGCCCCGGATCGTCCAGCCCGTGGCCTAAAATCCATGCTATTACGCAATCCCGGCCCCGAATCATTTCGTATTTTATAGCGAAGCAATCGCTGTTTGTGCTGAAAATCATACGAGGATATAGTTTTTCAATGGTAAACCTGGTAGGATATATAATAACCACTAACTTCTCGCAAAGCCCTGGTCTGGGGGCCGTGATACTTATGTATCCTTCCACGTGTGAAGTGTTGGTGAAAATGTACACACCAGCAGCGACGATTGCCCGAGTTCTCACTTCATGAACATTTCGACATTCCTTGCTGTTTGCTGGCATACAGTGTGCAGCACTGAACCCTTCCGCCCCCCCCCCCCCCCATCCCACATCTCTCTACATAAATACTACTACGTACAGATCCTACTGCGATCAGGGCACGCACGTCAGCTACACTGAGGCATTCGAAGTTACACACAGCAAGTCCCGCTGGGGCTTGTTATAAAGTGTAGCTACTAACTTACAACTGTCTTCCAGCGAAACACCTAGCAACTGCTGGGATCGTTGATGTCCCAGGAACAGGTACTGAAATTACAGGTTATCACAGCCTTAATTGTGAAGATGCACATCTTGGTTATGCTAGCAAGAAGGTTACCCTGAAACGTCGGTATACTTCTAGCTGTCTTCACGGTGGTGCATCCCATAAGGCAGCAACCATCACGTAAAAGATTACGGTGTGTCAATGTGGAGAAATAAAAAACGTTCAGAAACAACGGCTGCACTCAGTGGGTGCTGCTATGATGAGTAACTACCATCCGGCATGTTCATTTGAAAATTGACAATTCTTCTCGGCCTACTTTTAACAATGGACAAAACGCTTTTAATCCATTCACTGTGTGGGAAAGAACGTTTAAAGTCTGAAGGCGGCAGGATTGCTTTTAAGCGCCTTAAAAGAATTTTTTGTCATTTGTTTTGAATATTCCGGTACCGGTTTTGCCGAAACTGCTCCAATTCATCATTGGTTCCAGCATAATCACACAGTGAACCCACTCGATTTTCTAAAACAACATGTTTCACAGTACGCCACCTCAGACTTGCCACAAAGATAGACATGTTTTCCACAAATAATTTTAAAATTTCTACATATATTGTTCAATTAGGAAGGGTTTTGTAGCACATCTGTTCAAAATACTTCAAAAGAACGGTTAATATACAGAATTTTTAATAACTTTAAACACTGCTTTGAAGTTTGAGCTTATTAAAGTTCAATCATTTGAAACATTTGGAAAATTAGCTATGACACGTTCTGTAACAGCATCATTAATCTTTGCGAACGTATGTTTAACTACTGGGAATTTTTCTTTTCAGTTCTACAAATCCTTTTTCTAGAAGCCGAAAGGAAATATGCAACTACTGTAACACCTACTGGGAGACATACCGTAGTCTTTTAATATCTCACTTTTACGGTTCGTCTGAATTTTCTTTGAGAACAAAAAAGCTGAAAATGACAATAGGAAAACGTCAATGTAATGGTGTCGGCTGCACTTACCAAATGAACCCCAGTTGCTTCCAATGAAGGCTGCACATTCATGAGGTCTGGCATAACGTTAGTCCACACAGAGCAATCAGAACACTCGGAAATCACACACTGTTAGTGAAGATGAGTCACGACCACAGGCGGTTCATGAAACACGAAGCACTGTGCAGTTCATATTAAGTGGTTTTTTTTAATGTTTCAGCCACTTTAACCAAACACTATCGAAACAAGTACGTCTATAAAAAGCAATCACCTAATAAACGTCACTATTTCATACCATGTTTCATCAATATTTTGCAGCAGAGAAAAGATGAACTTAAATTTAGTGACGAAATACATGAAGAGGGGTCGCTTTCATTGGTTAAAGTCTTCTCCAGTATTTTAGAAAGTGCCCATAATTTTATAAACCCGAATGTTCATTACTGTTTGCAAAACGCCTGCCACTGATGGCCGATTTGAGTAAACCGAATTCAGTCCTCATTTTCATAGCCTATCCTTTTAACATCAAACGTATGCTTGTATCTCGCAAGTGGTATGCTTTCTTAGAGTTTTCAGCCAAAATATCACATGCATGTCTTTACCATGCATGCTACATTCTCCGTCCATTTTATCACCCTTAATTTTATAATAAAGATATGAGTAATTGTTGAGGAATCCAAAATATGACATTCTTCGTCGCAAAGTTTCATCCAGTCCCCTCTCCTGTACATCTCTTCATATTTACGCACCTCTCATATATACCCTAATAGGTTTGATGTGGTGAAAATCCTACTTATACATTTGTATGTAAACAATTTAATGCGATATTTTTAATTATTGTGGTGAAAAATAAAATAGGTTTCTTCAGATTCATACCATACTTAGTTCTAACAGCTTAACATAAATTCATGTAATCAAATTGTTTGAGATGAAACGCGATAGGATCGTTTGAGCTGAGTGTGGGGTGTTTTTTACATTACTTGTCATTATAGATCTAATACAGACAGCACATCTAAATCCTTTGTTTTTAAGAGGCATGAAAATTTTGTGTGGCGATACAAGATTGTAACACAAGCAAAAATGAATAACGTATTATATGGAAATAATTAGATCGATTTTTTTACTTTTTAAGAATTAGCAGTCGAAAAAGACCCTCATTATAACGACTGGGCTAGGGACTGAAACACCAAGAATTGTGGTTCATTTCTCGAAAAAGGTAAAGGAAGTTATTTATTTTATCCAAATGGTCCAGACCGGTTCCGGGGTTCGCCCCTCCTCCATTTCAATGATGGCCGAGCGCTCTTTCTCTCTAATTAAAGGGAGGGTTTCGTGAAAATTGCCATTGAATCCATATAGTTTTGAGGTTAAGAAGGCACGGAGTTCTTTTCATGAAATGATCCTTAAAAGCACAGGAAAAACAGTACCGTAAATTTACCTCCATCCACCACTTAATTAATGTATATCCAGAACCAACTGCTACGAACATTTCAGAGCTAAGGAACTGCTGATGGTTTCCATGACTCCATGTTTCTTGCCCTAACCATGTAAATTCAAATAACAAACAGACGTCCCCTTTGGATTGAGACTTCTATGTAGTCTTACTCAACAAGCTGCAGCTGCACTGTAGAACCTAATATGGTACAGAACTTAGGTCCAGAAGCTGTTGAGTATCGATACGTTCGCAAAAAAATTCGGCTCCTCTTAACTATACCTAAGAGTATACGGACATTTTCAAAAGGGATAATAAATAATATTGTATATACATATGGGCCGGGCTGAACTGTCTCACGGCACAGTCGAGTGGCACGCTGCTGTAACCAGCATAATGAACCTTCAGTGTCGTGAATATGAGCGATATTTGTTACCAGGTCATAGCCTTCAAGTTTGTCAAATACGACTCCAATGCACCGAGTTTGTCCAAGTCCCTCTTACAAATAACAATACCTAAAATGATGCACAGCAGTTCATTACATAGTATTTACATTTGACACATTATATCCCCGACATGCTTCGATGGATTGTGGATCATCTTCAGGGATAATCGTACCAAAAATAGGTAAAGAACATGAAATAATATTACATGTAGATTAAAATTAATCTAATAGGTTTTGATTAATCTTTACGTCTGGAACTCCATTAAGCAGAAATGGACACATGAAGCAGAATGATTGGTACAGCAATACGCAAAGTTCTATACTACTGTACCAATCATTCTGCTTCATATGGAGTATTGTTCATGTGTCCACTTCTGCTTAATGGAGTTCCAGACGTAAACATTCATCAAGGCCTATTAGTTTAATTTTAATCTACTTGTAATATTATTTCGTGTTTTATACACGTTTAATATGATTCCCCATGAAGATGATCCATAATACATCGAAACATATCGGAGATACCATGTTTCAAAAGTAAACACGATGTAATAAACTACTGTGTATTTTGTTGGATATTATATTACCTCTTACAAGTTACGTTGCTATACTGTAACCACAAAGCAACAGGAAATATGGTAGTCATCAAGTCTCAAAAATGGTATTTATGTTAACAGTGAATACCCACATAACGCACCGTACCATATTCACAACACCGCCGTTAAACTATCAACAGGCACATAGCTAGTCACTCGTAAGCACTTCAACACAGAGTTGTATGCAAATATTTCCAAGCACTAAATATCACAACTACAGCCATACACACACCGTCATCAAAGCATGCTATCGCACAGCTTTATATACGCCGAAGAAATAGAAACGCAGTACGTAACTCTGATAACTGGCACGAAGCAAGCACACCGAACATGCGAGCAGGCCGCACTGTCGGCAGGTGTTCGTATTGTCTTGTCTCGATAAGCAATCGAACTGACTCGAAAGAGAGTAAAAACCGACTTTCTTTTCAGCGACAGACCACAGGTGTCACTGCAGCTTGTATGTACGCTACTTTTCAGTGACGCATAATTTAACCCCTTGCAGCATGCAGTGCAATATGTCCCTCTATTCAGTACCTATCTCACAGAAAACACAGTCCCTTTATATTACAAAGACGAACCGATTAATGATGTTTAGGGAAATAATCACGGGTTATTGTGAAAATCGTACAAAACATTACATTACATGCTGCGAAGAAATAGCATTGCTACGTAGTATGTAAACACCCTGCTTTAAAAAGCTGAACTGTGAAGTTCAATTTTGACCGGATGTAATCTTCAATACTAGGTGCAAATACATTATAATTATATAAAAAACGCTAACGGGTAGCTTTTCCATACCTTGGCAAGGTTTTGCAGTCAATAACTAACTTACTCCGTGGAACAGAGTCCTTAAGAAGCTAACACGTCCTCAGCTAGTCAAGTAATTCTCCTCATTTTGTGGAACCCGGAAGTTCATTACCGCATTCACAAGAGCCCGCCATTTGTCTGTATCTTGAGTCAGATAAATCCAGTCCATAACCCCCGTTCCGATTCTTTAAGACCCACTTTAATATTATCCTCCCGTCTGACTCTTGATTTTGCGGACAATAATAAATGTAAGGTTAAAAGAAATGGCGTAGGAAAACATTGTTTATTTCTCAACGTGAATTACATCTTTTCAATTGTCATTTCCGTCAAAACGAGGAAGAAAATATTTCTAGACTGTTTTTTCAGAGATGTGACGCTGCGTAACTTCGTAGAAGGGCTGCAACGTTTTCCAAGGAACCTGCTGCTTCAGTCTGTTTTGAAGTTGACAATATCCTGGTTATTTGAAAGAAATATTTTTATATTTGCAGGCATGTCCCCGGGAAGAATGCCTTGCTGTAACAGCCTGCAATGATTCATTTCCATTCCAGTATAACTACACTTTTATACATCTTTAGAGTCAGCCCTTACAATAGAATCATCTGTCTTTAATTACAGAGGTAAACAAGCTAAACTTCTTTGAATAAATTGCACCGTTATGTTGGGGCTCGAATATTTCCAAGAAACTATCATGCTGTGGCAAGAGGTGCCCCACCTTGAGGAAACCCGCTGTGACTGCAAGAAATTTACTGTTACTGTCTGTGACTTTCTCTTCTGGTAGCATGTGAAATTATGTACACGCAGCAAACTTTCTCAATTAAGCTCCGTATTCTAATTCACAGCAGGAGAAGTTATTGTTAACGACTTGTAAACAGCCTGTCAATGACGTTAAGGTTGCCTTTAAAGACAAGCCTCATTTTAAGGATAACAGGAAAATTTGCAGGAAATGACTCCAGCCCTATAAAATCAATAATTCTACTCTGAAGTCATCATCAACATCACCACCACCACCACCACCACCATCATTATCACGATCATCGTCATGTAGTTGCCATGGAGTTGGGCCACTTGTTGACGCGTTCCGGTCTCACTTATTCAGAAGTCACTTCATGGCCTTCCCCGGGTCCTTCTGCCTTTTGCTGTGTAGTTTTTCATTATCCTGGTTAATCTGTCAGGGGCATTCTGTTTACATTTTGTATCCAGTGTCTCTTGTATCTCTCTATTTTGTCCAAAACTGAGGTTATATTTAATTCCGTTGCAATCTGTGTATTTGTCTTATGATCTGCCTAAGCTTATCCTGCTGTTCTTTTCATGTATTTCATCTCTGCTGCTGTTATTCTTCTCGCGTCTCTTGCTTTAATAGGAGGCCTAGTGAAGTATGGATACAAAGTAACATATCCTTTGACCAAGACTAAGTTTGTAAAATTTTTCCCCTTAATTTTTTGAATTGTGTCTTTTAAGACCTGAATTATTATCATTCTAACCTCACCACCTACGTGTTGCAAACCTTTCCTTCTCCCCAGGTCCTACAGTCACAACTTTTATAGGCTTATATTTCTTATTTATAGAATTTTTTTAGGATGTGTAGATTTTTATCCACCTCCGAATTTCGAAGCATTTGTGAATTCCAGTACACAGTTTACCTTTTCACTTCTGTTCGCCTAGGAAGAACAAAGGAAATTTCTTCTGAAACGGCATATCTATAGGATGGAATCTCGTTACTCCTCTCCATATTGTGAGCTATTTAACGACGCTCTTCGTGTTGTCCAATTGCGAAGGTAAGGGTAACCGACGAATGATGGATTGCAAAGGATTTGGAAGGACGCGGTCTTTGTTTATTTGGGGTGCTGTCCTGGCACTTGCCTGAAAAGAATGAAGAAAACCACAAATATCATCTCTAAGTACAGTTGGTATTCTGCCCGAATTTCGAAACACACGGCTCCTCACTTCAAGTCTAGAGAGTTACCGTTGTAATAAGCAACTTGTCTCGGATTCCTTCTTTTTCGGATTAAAATTCTATAATGAAGCGACGCCAAGCAAAGGGCGCTGCACTTCCGTGGGAATGATGTAACCTTCGTAGGATCCCTGTCCACCAAGCTTAGAAAGTTTGATTTCTGATGTGTAGGGAAGAAGGAAGGCATAGGGTAAGATGGACCTAGCTCAAAGAAGGAAAGTATATTCACACTAAATGTATATTATCTACGGATGAAAGAGATGTATGGTGAAAGCTGAATACCTATAAAATGTGAGCTGTTTACACTTCATTGAAAGCAAATTCAATTTCAAAATAGTGCAGTAAATTTTATCCAGAAGTAGGAGACAACACTTGCGTAACGCCCCCGCATTTAACACCGCCCAAATATATTTAACATCAACCCCTCACGCTCTCCCACATCTCCTAACCCAGTCTCTTCTACGCAGTTCTTATGACAGACAAATAATGCGCATTTTTCAACTCAGTTAAAAACTTTATTATCTTCCACCTTCCTGTCTAAAATTGTAGGTTTACAGGATTGGTAGATCAGTCGGTATAGCAACTAGGCTACGAGCTCGACGACCAAGGAATCAAGGTTCGACACGTGGCAAGGGAAAGAGAAATTTTTCTAGTCTACAATATCCACCATGCCCCTTACCCGGGTGGGACATGAGGTTCCGATACAGCCGCTTGAAGCTGACGTTTACCCTCTAATGTGTTGACGTGGTACTTTGTTAAGCACACATAGAACTTTACAGTTACAGTAGTTTCAACACTTGTGTGTTATGGGTGTTAAATCCGACCCTTGACCTCATTCTTCTAGGTCCTGTAGCAAATTACAAGTCGAATTTCTTCAGTAAAATATTACACAAGGCACTTCATATTCTCACGAACCTGAGATGCGGTTTAATTTATTCTGGGTAGTGACGCCATATGATCTGACAGATGTGCACCAAAACTGCTATTTTGAAGATGCAGGCAGCATGTTACGCCAGCATATTTTTACATCTGTACGGCATCACATTGCAGAAGGCCGCAATTTTGGCTCTCCTAGAAAAGTTGTTATTCTGCCACTAGTATGGATAAAGGTAGAATATAAACTAGACAACATGCATATCAAATAAATTAATATGGTCATTAAGCACTCAACTTTATTTGAAAGCGAAGTTAATTAGCTACATGGTATTCACAAAAAGCACTATTATTTACAAATAAAATCCTAAATTAATATTTAAGCATTTTGTAATAAAATTAAATTTCACCAAAATGTTTAGTTACCTACAAATTAGTATTTACATTGTTGTATTGAGCTAACTGGATTTCGCAATGTACTTTACAGTGTGCCATGATATAAAGTTGCGATATTGATGAGGTACGTACAGTGGAACGTGGACGTTAGCACGTACTGTAAGTAGGATTTGACGTCCATGAAGAACCAGCACAGGAAGGTATTTAATTTTTTATTTTTTAAATACTTAAGCCGAAGCAGCCATCATCATAGATTCTGGAGATTTCATAGACATGGGCGATGTTTCGTAAACACTCACATAGTTGCAAAGTTGATGCATGGCGTCCATAAGATCAGAAAACTGCATACCGTAGACTCCCTGAAATATCCAAAATTTTACTTAAAAATGAGTTCTATAATTTATCAGCTTCAACAGACCTTAATAGTGGCAAATAAAGATTAGAAGGGCGGAAACGTTGAATGCATGAGAGTGAAAATAAATTCGTACAAAATTTTAGTCAGGAGATTCGAAAAGCATTTGGGACATCTCGAATTAGATGTGACGATAAATTTAAAAACAGCTTCAAGATTTAGGATGTGAGACTGTGGAATCAATTCAGACTAATGATCAGTGCAGACGCTTGTAAAGACATGACACTGTAATGAAAATACGGGTTGTATAAAGGACAAAGAATTTGTCGGCCCAAGTGTACATACCTGTCAGGTTTCGCGACTGAATTTCTGTATGACATCCCTTATCTCCCTCCACATGCGCTGACTAAACCTCTTGAACCAAACGCTCTAAAAATGTATGGCGAAGAGTAAAGGAAGTACACGTGAACACCGGTCTCAAAGTGATACGCTTAAGAAGGAATGATTTCGAATAGTCAGTTCCTTCCTTATTCTTCCAAAATGGAGGACCAACACTCCCTGAAAAACTTGATTAAAGTGAGATGGGCCACACAATACGCTAAATGCGTCTGTTTCGTTTAGTTGTAAACTTCCCTCTTCCGTTATACGATGCCATGTTGTCTGGTACGATTCTACTGGCGTTTCATAGCAGCTTATTGCCTGTCTCATCATAGTACACATTTCCTGATTTAAGGCCGCAGGATCCTCTGAAACGTAAATACCTGCCTACCAGACTAGACATCATATTCCAGACAAACGTAGACTTTAGTGTCACCACCATGGGGACTTACAATCTCACCCAATTTTTTTATGTAATGCTTTTCGACCCGTGTTCGGGTCACGACTTTCCCCCTTATCGGGGCTTCACGATCACATTCAGACATACCACAATCAGTAAGACTTCTCTGGACGAGTGATCAGCCCGACGCACAGACGTCTACCTGACAATACACAATACTCACAACAGACAGGCATCCATACCCGGGCGGGATTCGAAACCACAATCCTAACAAGAGAACGGCCGAAGTCCCACAGCTTAGACAGCGCGGCTACTGGAATCGGCATCTCACCCACTTATTGTAACTTAATTAAATACGCTATCAGGAACTCAGGCCGTATAGCGTTTAAAAGGCATGAATGTTATACTAACATAAATCGGAAGTGATGGGGAAGGAAGTGGTTGTGGGCAAGTTTAATATATTATTACAGTATTCGCTGGAAGGACTGACGAAAACCACAAAAAATCAGTCAGGCTAGTCGATGTCATGGCTGAAATTCGAAGAGCAATCCTAGAGAACAGAAGTCGGAAAATCTGTCGCATCGGCCAGGTTGCTGGATGCTGTAACTACCGTACACAAAAGCAGCAGTAACGTGAGAGTGACGATCGTCGGTAGCTAACACTACCTGCTTCAATAACATTCCCACTTCGCTTGAGCAGCGTTCAAACTTTTAATGTCAGTTACGCTCTGCGCCTAAGGTCTACATGGTAACATGCTGGAGTCTACATTATCAGAAAAAACATTAACCCTAAATACATATTACAGAATATAAACTCATATCAAATCATCCACAAAGGAACAAAAATTGAGTTAACTAACGCGTTAGTTGATTTTATAAATTTTAGTTGCAAAGAGATGGAAATTCTTTCATCAAAACTGACTGAAGGTGACATTTAAGTTATAAAAATCGGTATTAACAAAGAAAAAGAAAGTAAATTGAAAATAAATTCTAAAAGATGTCTTGCACAATTGTAAACACCATGAAAAATATCTATAATACTATATGCCTCTAATATGTTTTTACAAACGTGACTTGTGATGCCATATAAAATAGGGGGCCCAGGGTAGGTCACAGAATGTCGAAAAACTTTAAGGCCAGAAAAACCACGGATGCTATATTCGATAAAGATTTACAGATGGTAACTTATAGAATGTACGTATAAAATAACTCCATTATTTAAGAAAACCCAATACACATATTCTCAGGTAAATAACGTCGCAAATTCGGGAATGAATATTAATATTTCGTCTTGCTCATTTGTGACGCCATGAAAAAAAGAACAAATATTTCAGGACCTCAATTCACCAGCCATTTGAATAGCGACAGTCAAAGAAAGAATACAATCCTACGGTAAAATGAAACGAATGCAAATTCTGAATAACACAAAAGACAAACTAAAAAAAGCCCACTTCCCAAAAATCTTACATATTTCTGCGAAAAATGAGATGCAGTTTATAAACTGATACCGAACCACACAACGTGCACAGCAAATGAGTCACATAATAAATTGTCAACGATTCAAGAACTTAAAATGCAACCTTAGACAGGTAGAAAAACGTACGTCCTTTTCTACAAATATTCACATCGAAAATGAGGAATGTGGGGAAAAAAGCTATAAAACCAGCACAAAAATAAATACAATAAAAAATCTCAATACTACTAATACAAAAGCTTACCATTATCATACACATGTCTTCAAAGCACATAGTTTTCACGGAATTGCCGTAAAACTTGGGGCCTTCAGATTCAGTTCTCTTGCCTCCAGTAACGACACGCTTTCCCACATTCAACGTGGAACTCGGCACGTTCTTATACAGGTCAGCTACTTCAGCTTCAACTGTCTTGCCTTCTGTAAAGATGTCATTTCCTACATTCACCATTGCTTTCAGCACGTTCTTATACAGGTCGGCTGCTTCGGCCTCAACTGTCTTGCCTTCGGAAACGATGTCATTTCCTATTTTCACCATGGGTTTCAGCAAGTTCTTATAAAGGTCAGCTGCTTCGGATTCAACTGCCTTGCCTTCTGTAACGATGTCATTTCCTACTTTCACCATGGGTTTCAGCACGTTCTTATACAGGTCAGCTGCTTCGGATTCAACTGCCTTGCCTTCTGTAACGATGTCATTTCCTACTTTCACCAAGGGTTTCAGCACGTTCTTATACAGGTCAGCCGCTTCGGCCTGAACTGACTTGCCTTCTGGAACGATGTCATTTCCTACTTTCACCATGG
>BLKM01008663.1:8127-23604 GCA_013340265.1 Coptotermes formosanus | reverse complement strand
GTTTCTATGAATTCCTCTGTTTCTATGAATTCCTCTGTTTCTATGAAAATCCTCTTTAACATTCAAGCCCTTTTTCTAATCTAATGCAATAGTTTTTGTAGTTTCACGGTGTCAGTACGTAACTAAAAACACAATCACGCTCGGACTATATTTTGAATCGTACAATTTTGTGTATTGTCACAAAACATTTAGAAACGCTAAGATGCATGGCTTGACAGAAAATGGCACCAGTTTTTCAGTATCGTACGCGGAATGCCTTAAGCCAAGTGGACACGGAAAGTTCTCATTATTTTTTATAGCAGCTGAAATTTGGTTTAGTTTAAATTTATTTGTAAATTAAGAAGAATCAAAACTAAATTACATTGCTGACGTGACGCCAAATTCAGCCATGGTCTTAGCCATACTTTGAGGGCGGAAGTCCAAGATTTTCATGTACTCCACCCCGACATATAGAACATGTTCAAGTACTCCACCCCGACATAGAGAACATTTTCAAGTACTCCATCCCGACATACAGAACATGTTCAAGTACTCCATCCCGACATACAGAACAGGTTCAAGTACTCCACCCCGACATAGAGAACATTTTCAAGTACTCCATCCCGACATACAGAACATGTTCAAGTACTCCATCCCGACATACAGAACAGGTTCAAGTACTCCACCCCGACATAGAGAACATTTTCAAGTACTCCATCCCGACATACAGAACATGTTCAAGTACTCCATCCCGACATACAGAACAGGTTCAAGTACTCCACCCCGACATAGAGAACATTTTCAAGTACTCCATCCCGACATACAGAACATGTTCAAGTACTCCATCCCGACATACAGAACAGGTTCAAGTACTCCACCCCGACATAGAGAACATTTTCAAGTACTCCATCCCGACATACAGAACATGTTCAAGTACTCCATCCCGACATACAGAACAGGTTCAAGTACTCCACCCCGACATAGAGAACATTTTCAAGTACTCCATCCCGACATACAGAACATGTTCAAGTACTCCATCCCGACATACAGAACAGGTTCAAGTACTCCACCCCGACATAGAGAACATTTTCAAGTACTCCATCCCGACATACAGAACATGTTCAAGTACTCCATCCCGACATACAGAACAGGTTCAAGTACTCCACCCCGACATAGAGAACATTTTCAAGTACTCCATCCCGACATACAGAACATGTTCAAGTACTCCATCCCGACATACAGAACAGGTTCAAGTACTCCACCCCGACATAGAGAACATTTTCAAGTACTCCATCCCGACATACAGAACATGTTCAAGTACTCCATCCCGACATACAGAACAGGTTCAAGTACTCCACCCCGACATAGAGAACATTTTCAAGTACTCCATCCCGACATACAGAACATGTTCAAGTACTCCATCCCGACATACAGAACAGGTTCAAGTACTCCACCCCGACATAGAGAACATTTTCAAGTACTCCATCCCGACATACAGAACATGTTCAAGTACTCCATCCCGACATACAGAACAGGTTCAAGTACTCCATCCCGACATATAGAACATGTTCAAGTACTCCACCCCGACATAGAGAACATTTTCAAGTACTCCATCCCGACATACAGAACATGTTCAAGTACTCCATCCCCGCATACAGAACATTTTCAAGTACTCCATCCCGGCATACAGAACATGTTCATGTACTCCATCCCGACATACAGAACATGTTCAAGTACTCCATCCCGACATACAGAACATGTTCAAGTACTCCATCCCGACATACAGAACATGTTCAAGTACTCCATCCCGACATACAGAAGAGTTTAAACTGTCCCTTCTGCAGAAAAGACTGCCCATTACGCACGTAACACGCGGCACTCTTTCTGACCTACAAGGCCTACATCGCATCTCCTGACGTCACTATATTTTGACCCTTTAAAGACGAAACGCAATCTGCTTTATATAAAGATTCTGTGCGTACCGCGCAGTAAACACTTTCAGTTTCGGTTATAAAAATCGAATGAGTTGCTGACGTTTGCGGTAAAAGTTGCAGTTTGTTCCGAGATATGTACAAAATACATAAACGTGATTTGAGCACTATGGAGAACTGTTGAATGTTGAACCTGGTGGTACGTAAAGTTACCGCTAGGCTTTAATAGGTTAATAGCTGATTGAAAGGACGACCGCTATGAGAACCTCATATTTAGCACGGTCTGCCATTTACGGTATACAACGTCGGACAGATGTGCAACCGGCACACGAAAACTCAGAGCAATTTTATCTGTCCGCGAATCAGAAAACGTCGAGAAGCACAGATAGGATCTAATATCTCCACAGGAATGCTCTGTACTTTGTCACGACTGTTTGCATAGCAGTTCTGGAATTACAGTTTATTGATTTACAGCTTGTTGAACAATTAAACTCTCTATTAACTTGCATTTTGGATAACCCACACACAACACTGCATCAAAAGAATAATCGTACCTTCTATTTTGGATGTTCGTTTACATCGCATTATGCCCCTTATATTGACCCTAATTTCAATGTTGAATTGTTTGGTTACTGGGGCCGTGTTCCGGGGGTAGGGTGGGGGGGGGGGCAGAAAGCGGTAGCAGATTGAAGCTCACCACTGATCTCCGTGTATCTGAGAGATTCAGAACGCTTGCGGCTGTGCTTAGCCCCCCACTAAGTACTCAAGATGTGGCACTCAATTAAGGACAAGAATCGCATTACTCTCTTGCCTCTGCTCATAACTTTAAACACAGCGGGTCCCACTTCGGAACGAATACTTTCAGTTTGGTTCACAGCAGTCCTATCAGACAAGTGGCCGGCAGAGTTTTGTGACGTGGCAGACCCACGATTTGGTATTTGAAAAAATTCCGCTGTCGTTATTTTTATTCCACAGTACACCCAATAAATCCCGCAAAATTAAATACAAAGATTATTTTGTGTTCTTCCGTTTCTCTGAAGTAACAAATTTGCAAATAAAGGAAGACGGGAGGGTGTGACATTACATGTTGCGGCTTAAGATGTAAATTTGGATTTCGAATTTGTCTTACAACGTATTTTAAGTCCGACAGCCCTGGATTGTAAGTTACAAGGAAGCACGAATACACAAATATAATGTTAGGGAAATTAAGGAATACAAAGACGTGAGGCCGTAGGATCAGTTTAAGTCGGTTTACGCTGTCTTATAAGGTTAGATGAGTAGAACTAACATCGCCTTTATTAAGTTACGCCAAGTCGAGTCAAGGAACTCGGAATAATCCTGGTTGTATATAATTAAGTTAAACAAATTTTTTATGGCAAGTTTTATTACGCTTTGTCATGTGTTGCCATGCAAAGTCGATTTGATTGTTGGTGCGTCGCGTTATGTTCAAATCGTTTCAGCATCAACTGAGAGTAACTACATTACGCTAAGTTACCTCTGCTACAGTTAAATCACAAAAAAAAACATTAAATGAAGATAAATCTCCTTCTTAAGGATTTTAAATTTAGCCGTGGTTAAGTTACATCATTCCTGTCTGAGTCACGCCACAGTGCGCATATGAACACAACGTCACGCAAACTGATGCACTGTCATACAAAATTAAGAATAAGTCACCATATGGTACTGGAGGTCGTTATTGTCACGTTTAGACGCGATATTATGCAAATTACTCAGTAGTTGGACTGGTTGCTTTGATTATGTTAGAACGGATACGTTAAGATAGCCTGTGCAAGGTAGATAAGGTTATGTAAAGTCACGTGCCTTTCACACCACGTCAGTGCATAGCGGCTATATTACGCGACGTCGCTATGTTTAACTCACGTTGCACGAGCAGACACCTGGTCAAGCGACGTCTCGATTTCCCGCAGGCACGCAGCGTCACAGGCCGCAAGCTCAACCGTTGTCTGTTGAATGTGGTCGGGTGGGCGTAACATTGGGTCGCGTTAATTGATTTAGATTGTGGCTACTTGCAATACGCCAGTGTAGGTGAACAGGTTAGGTTAATTTCACTACATATCATGAGACTCAGGCATAGACGTGATTTTACGATAATTCATGGTTTGTTAGACGATACCGTCACGTCTGTGGGATGTTAAGCGGCGAAACATGGCAGAAGAATGAAGACCTCTCCAGCCTCTGCACATACCGATTTTTAAATTGGCTACTAAGCCGTGTTTATATATTCTGCATAGCTATCATTTATGCCCGTGTTCATAGCGTGCCGTTCTTATTTTACAGGTAATGGTTAGTAAAAGATCGACAAAAAACCATGCAAATTTCTGTGGTTTTGTGAACGCGATAGTTTAACGCGCGATTCTGGAATTTGCTGTGGTAAGAGGTTTGGAAAATATGAAATTTCTCTTACGTTAACTATTTTTAGAATGTAGAGAACACGTGGGAGCCACCTGAAATCTGTATCGGTCTGTCAGTTTGTTTGATGCTAATAAGCCTATAACGCTGGAGACAGGCAATTGTAATTGCGTGTCAAGATAAGGTGATCCGAGTAGGAATTACAGGGCACGTGAGAGACATTTTTATACAAAAACACTGATCACCAACAAATGCACAAAGAGAGTTTTTTCATCAATCGTAACACACTCCTACATGTTTCGACCCTGCTGGGTCATCTTCAGGGAGAACATTTTATTATCGTTACACTAAGGTTGCACTTTATAGTTGAGTGAGAATGTGCTGTTGGCTGTGTACTGCGTTGTTTTTGGAGGCGTGAACTCTCTGCAGTCCCGGCTTATACAATTGTATATGTATATACAATTGTATAAGCCGAGAGTTCACGCCTCCAAAAACAACGCAGTACAGAGTCAACAGCACATTCTCACTCAACTATAAAGTGCAACCTTAGTGTAACGATAACAAAAAGTTCTCCCTGAAGATGACCCAGCAGGGTCGAAATATGTAGGAATGTGTTACAATTGATGATAAAACTCTTTGTGCATTTGTTGGTGATTAGTGTTTTTGTATAATATAGTGCGCGGACATGGAACACATTAAATTTTAGACATGTTTATGTCTAGAGTTACAAACATTGCGATGTTGCGACACTGTTGGTTTACATGTGACAAATTTAACACAGCTGGAATCTGTGCTGGTGCATATCGTACGTAAAAGTGGGCCATGGCTAATTGACAGTTCTTGCTGGTCTCACACGTAGCCTGAACCGTTTATTGAAAGTGGACATCGAAAGTTATTCCCAGAACACTTATTTGTGTGGAAAAATATCAGTCTCCTTTAAACAAACACATTTCTGAATTAACTACGGAATACAGCCCTGCCATTCTGCAGACCTTCTTGTATTTCTTGTTGAGCACGTCCTTGTTGAGTTCGCGATTAATTCAAGGATACATGATCAGGGAAGGTAAAGGGCTAAAAAATCACGTGCCGACACGCGATATTAATCTTGGAAGTCTCTTAGGAATTTCTGCCATTGCGTGATACGTAACCTACAAGCGTTACACAACATGTGCCTGCGACCTAGATGATACCATACCAGAAAGAATTCATCGGGGAAAAAACAAGGAAAGAAATCTGTGACTGAAATAAAATTACTAGCACAGTGCGTGGTAAGTTGTGAGAGATTTTAAGTGCATTTGTAAGTAATATATTGCTGACGAGCACTTACCTACTGCTTATGGACAAGATTACTGTATCATTAAACACTGAACAAGTTTAGAATAGAAGAAGTACGGGTCGAGCCCTTATGGTCCCGATGCATGTAGGCCTTACCGGCCCTTTATGTCCCCTTCCTAGGCCCGAGTCATGAGAGCCCTGTCCTTCTACAGAAGTTCCACACTGCCCCCAGACTCAGATCTCTACTGTCCTTAGGGCCCATAAAAAGGGATCCCAGATAAATATGCCTGAGTGTCGCCAGGGCTTCACACTCATGCAAACGCAAGGGCTGAGGTTTCCTCCCCCGCCCCGTTATCTTTCAAAGTCCCCAAGGAAAAGAAGCGCCTTCTCAGGTCCCCACCGAAAAAGTTTAGCAGTCACTCTAGTTTTTGGGAGCAGCACGCAGGGATCAGACAGACTGGTGTGTCCGGAAACCTGCCCATACTACGCCAATATAGCCCGCCGTAGCCGACAGACGAGTGCAGCTGAAGCAGTAATGTTTGCCGAACACTAATTTAGTGCAGGCGTTCTGGGAGTGATTACAGAGTACAATGTAATTCAGGCGACTGCTATTACAGGTACATTTGCTGATCACTTGAAAGGAACCGAAGCAACGTATCTTGCAAACAGGGAAACAGTGTGCAACAAATCCAACAGCATACGTCACAATCATAACAGACTGGATCTTCAAGTGCTGAAGCACACACTCGATGCGTGCACACCTGACCCACTAGTTTCTTGCTGTGACTGCGCAGTGTGTGTCCAACCACAAGGCATAGAAATCGGCAGTGTTGTGCTGGGTACCTGGCCGCATGGTCCCACCAGACAACGACGCTGAAAATGCAGCCGCCAGGGACGTTGCTGTACACGGGAAACTGATAGATTTCTAAGCAGAGATATTGAGACTGCCTTATCTGACTAGCAAGGCAAATGGGCCCGTGAGCAGGACAGCAAACTGCAAGAGGGCCATCATGGGCGAGGTCATTGTCGTACGGCGCCAAAATGATCAGGCTGGCGTGACACAAGGACGCGGGTTGCGTGTAGACCGGACGTCCGATTGTCTAGGCGAGTGCTTTCTATATTCTTGTCGAATGCCAGTATCACAATGAGCAGAGTCGTACTTACCAGATCCACGGCCCGGCTGGCTATACCCTGGGAGATGATCGTCTTAACATTTCGAAAATCGTAAGTCTTCATTAGCAGCGGGTGCTCTGCGACGCTAATTCACCTTTCTTCTTTAATCTACAGTTGAACTCTGTTATGACGTCATGAAAGGGACTGAATATTTTGTGTCGTTATAAACGAGTGTTGCTATAATCCAGCAGTGTGTTGTTATGGTTAACAGTGAGGAATTAATTGGTACTACAGGATATCTGACGCTATTGACGAGGTGTCGTATAAACCTATATTGTTACAACTGGTTTCGACTGTAGTTTATTGTTCTAGCTTCCATGCCACATGGATGCTCTTACTGCCCTTTCATTCCCGATGACAAGGCCATATACTCGTACAGCCCGTCACGGTTGATCGAGTTTTACATACGACTCAGGTGCACGCTTAACTGTTCCACAACAGAGAAGTTTGAACTGCACTCTGCAGGCCTGACGTCCTGTCAGTTCTTATCGTTGCCTATTTTAGTAGAGTGGAATGACATGTATATAGGCACCTTTAGCCACCATTGCTGACCCGTCTGAAAATCTGCTGATTTACATATATACATACACACATGCATACCTCGTATACATAATACATACATACAGACGTACGTACATAGATACATACGTACACACACATGCATACATACACGCACACAATATACATACATACATACATACATACATACATACATACACATACATACATACATACATACATACATACATACATAGTACACACACACACATACACACACACATACATACATACATACATACATACATACATACATACATACATACGTACGTACGTACATACATACATACATACATACATACATACATAAATATATACATACATACATACATAGATACATACATACATACATACATACATACATACATACATACATACATACATACATACATACATACATACATACATACATACATACATACATACACACACACACACACACACACACACCAGAACTTCCATTCTGCATTATCCACAACTTCTGAACTACTTATTCTCTCTTAGGTCCGGATATTTTCCTGACCACTTTATATTCAAAACTTTAAGAATTATTCTTCCTCGAGAATAACAGATCGTGTTTGACACACCATAAGACTTATACATCATATGTGTGTCCCACCGAATTCTCCAGCACCTCTTATAAATACCAGGCAGGCTCGCTTTGAGCACTGCAGTCTCTGTCATTTGGTGTCTTAACAGGATGAGATAAAAAGCGTACAACTGTATATCGTTAAGCGGGACACTAGAGACATGCCGATGTACATACTTCATGAAGCTGCAGGTTTTTCTCTGTTTACTACGTTAGCAGTAACCCTCTGTGTTAAACCGACTGAACAGACGAATCCGAGGGGTGCTTTGATGACCGACCAGTCAGCGGTTGCTAAGGACTGACAGCTACAACTAATTGCACAGCAGATCTGTGTTCTGTAAGCAATTAGAAGCGAATTAACATCGCTGGACTGTCCACAGATCAATCAGCTGTCAAATTAAACTGAGGATAAGACTGACTGGTGGTCTCTGTGCCTTGCCCAAAGCGTTCTTTATGGTTCCGCCTTTCTAATTGGCCTTGATGCTAACACACCTCAGATACTGTTGCAAACCTAATCACGTACAGATGTCACACAACAGCGACACGCATTTCTTTAATTTAATGTGTTCCATGTCCGTGCACTATATTATACAAAAAACTTTAAACACCAACAAATGCACAAAGAGTTTATTCTCGTCAATTATAACTCACTCCTACATGTTTCGACCCTGCCTATGGAGGCGTGAAGAGTTCACGCCTCCATAAACGGCGCAGTGCACAGTCAACAGCACATTCTCATTCAACTATAAAGTGCAACATAGTGTAACGACAACGGAAGGTTTCTCCCTGAAGATGACTCAGCAGGGTCGAAACATGTAGGAGTGAGTTATAATTGACGAGAATAAACTCTTTGTGCATTTGTTGGTGTTTAAAAGTTTTTTGTACGCATTTCTTTGTTTGTTAAATATTCGCCACATTTAAAATGGTTTCATGTGTAACTTTAGATTGTAGTACTTGTTACAAATATCCGTTGAAAATTCATTGAGAGGCACCTTACAAACTTTCTTTCTGCCTCACGTTTTCCCGTACTGCTTATGTGTCCTAGATGTGGAAATATGCACATGTCATGGTCGTTGAAGGTAGCACCGTCTTTCAGGCAGTGACAGTAACGGCGGATCTCAGTGAGTCCGAAACGACATTCTTTCGACCAGTCAGTCGGCCACAAAGCGCCTGTACACAAAACATATCTAGAAAACTATTTACATTTGTGTTTCGTGCGAAGGAGTAGTTAAATTGGAAAGCATAAACCAGAGTTGAGTTCGCTCGACATGTTTTAGTGTGGATTTCCCGATATCAAATTGAATGAAAATCCTCTACGCACCTTTGCAGGTGAAACAGACAAGTCGCTTTCCCACAGTACAGGCCCACTCATGTCATATGTTTGTAAAAATGATGCATACTAAATATTTAGATATCGTTAATGCGACTGAATGAAGAATGAGATGCGGGTCATGCAACAACCATGAGCGGAACAGGGAGGTCATACAACACCGCATGGAGAGTGACCACTTTGGAGGCCCATCTTCAAGGTTCAAGGGACTGATACGTTTCCCGAAACGTCGGTAAACAATTACCACACGACGCTGCGCAATATCCTAGAAGAGGACAGACCTCATATTCACGTAGAATTTAACCATTTTATGAACTTCAACTGTATCTCCATGAATGGAATGTTGCGAGGAAATACACTCTTGTCGTCGTTTGAAAGAGGCTCAGTTTAATTGCAGGGTCAGGGCGCCCAGCAAACAGGCGGTACGGATTGCGTCAAGTGTTAATTTTCTGACGTATGATGAGTTCGAGGACACGCAGAAGCAGTTCAATGTTAACGACATTAAATTTAGTTTAACTGCAGGATCGCAGTCGACTGCCGTCAGTTTGACGTCCATTGTAATGTCGAAACGGCCTTAATTTTAAGTGCAACATTTTTGCCATTCATTCCACGGAACGTGGGTTAGTTCTCCTTAATGAAAGTCCAATTGTTCTTCTTGCTTGTGCAAATCAAAATAATCATTAAACAGAAAACTGTAATTTCGCCATTTTATAGAGTTCTGACAGTGACATATGAAATTTAACACATTTATATTAAAAGCCTAAAAACTGTTTTGTTACGAAATATAGTTCTACCTACTGTTCTATATGTGCGTGGATTATCGTCTCTTGTTGTTCCATTTATAGTGTGTGGCGACTAAGTGCTGAGGTGATAATTTGGACCTCAGAAAAGGTTTATGCCACGTGGAGGTATTACAATATGTGGCGAAAGTAAAAGAATGTTTTGTGACCAGTTATTTGTTAGCCTGTACGTTTGCTATTTACGCACTAATGCTAAATGCCACGACATTATTCGTCATCATGTAAGTACCTTAACAGTATCAGAAAAAGAATAAACAAGCGTCACTATACGGCCAGCACTGACCCTGAGGGAAACGGCGGAGACCCTCATTCAGAGCATATACAGGGTTGCGCCATAGGATATGCTGAAATGCTGACGTTGCTCTTGACAGCCTGTGTCTGCTCGGTGCTACAAATGATTCATAATGCGGCTTATTGTTGGAACAATCAGTACAAATGTCTGCTGTAATCAGTAGGCCCACTATTGCTTAAAAAGTGTTTTACATACATGCAAATCGTACGCTTGTTTTGGTAGTTGTTATGGAAAGCAGTTTATATAATCTCGCGGGAAAAGAAAAAAACATACCAAGTCACGAGAACTCTCACTGAATTCGTGACGTGTAATCTGACAGACTTAGGTCAGCAGTGGTTCCGTACATACAAGTTTTTGAAAAAAGTTACAGACTTTAAGGATGTGTAGTACTTATTTCAATCAGCAGGAAGTTCCCAGTCAACGTACGTTCTAACACCGTGCCTTCCAACATGTGGTTGACTGTGGAAAAAGATCCCGCACCATTTCCTGAAGAAGTGCACCTGTTGAAGGTATCAGTTTTCCGCTTGTCTGGGAAATTCTGCACGAACAGTCCCTTTAGCCATGCTACAGTGAGTATGTGTAAGCCCTCTGTCCTCCCGACCATCGTGTAAGGATTGTGTTTTGCCAGTGGGTTCCCGTAAAATGTGTTAAGACTTACAATTTGTAATAAACATTCTGTTTACTGACGATGGGGGATTCACAAAGGAAGGAAACGTGAAGTTTCATAATAACCATATCTGGGCGACACAAAATTTCCACACCACTGTCACTTCAAATATCAACATGGATTGTTCCATCAGTACGTGTGTCGACATTTCCGGAAATCAGCTCTTACCTGGCAGACTAAGAGGTGGAGTGTACCACCGATGTTTACTCAGTGATATGCCAGTTCTATCTAAAGATATGCCTATGCATAAACGATAACACATGAGATTCACGTATGACGGTGCAGCAACTCTTTTTCTCCGCTTTGTCGGAGTACCTGAGCCAGACTTCCTGCGGACAGTGGATAGGACGTGGAGGCCCAGTCAGCTGGCCTGCACGATCTTCTGACCTTAATCTTCTGGACTTGGCTGTGCGACCACCTAAAGACTTAGTGTATTCAGAGCCGGCCAATGACTTGGAAGTATCAGAGCAACGAGCAGAGAATGCCTGTCAGGAAGTTCGAATGAAACCAGGAATTTTTGAAATAGTACGCATTTCTGTGAGACGAAGAGCTGGAAATTGTGTGTTGACACGGCAAGAACACAAGAGCATCTGCTCTGGAGATAACAAGAACACCTGTATCGCGGCAGGCACTGGCGTCTGGACATTTGTTGGTCGCGACTTTTTTGCTCCTTGCAATGTGTACCACACCAGTAGAAGCTGTAACCATTTTCTTAACACCTTGCTTGTATACACCGTAGTACCACCAAAATAAAAACAAAGCGTCTGTTTTTCCAAGAACTACATTTGCGCACTTATACATATTTTAGTATTATGTTAATCAGTAATGGAAGCTCTTGTTCCTGAGACCTCACGTCCCACCTAGACACGCAAGCAGCCCCACACGGATCTATATTATGCCCACAGGAGTATAGCGGCTGATAGCGCATTAGCAGAACTGCCACTCAGCGGGAGTTTTGCCAACTGCTGCTGTGCGGTTCACAGAGTAATTACGTGAAGTCAAAGCATGTTATCAGCGGTTAGCATCCTGCTACGTTTACGCACTTCCTGGAAGTAAGTCTCGGTTTGGAGATCTGTCCTGCAAGTGCTTTATTGTGTTTTGTCTTACTTCCTTCATTCTAACGCTGGTTCGTGATCTCTTCCCGCTATATTATCATTAATTCTTAATTTGAAAATCATGTTACTTTTCTACATTAACTTATTCAGTTGAGATAGATTTCTTCCGTGGTATAAGCGGAAGGGTTCTACCCTAAAAATTAAAGTAAATGGTTTATACTCAATCTTAGCACCTTTCTAGCAGAAAACATGGCGTCATATCTCGTAATAGGGTGACTTTCTAATTACTGCACGTGACGATGTGGGTTTTGGATTTTCCACCGCCTACTTGTGCCAGAGTGAAATATTTCCAATGTCCATTTCTATGTCGTGACATTGTCCCTTTTAAAAAATGTACGACCACGTTACAAATGGTCATATTTTGTTGACACAGACTAGAGTTTTTTCTGAGTTGCTCAATTATTGCACAGAAGAAGCAGAAAAGTGCTTGGCCACTGCACGGTGCTACAAAGAAATAAAAATGCGTTGATGCTGGATGTTATATTGGAGTTGGACAGTCCAGAGTATCCAAAGTAGTCGCCTAAAATAGAAGCTGTATAAATGTACCTCTCTCTGTGGAGCATTCTGTCACTCGCCAACCGCCAGCTGTCTACATAATTTATTCCAGCGGTTGTCGAGATGATATCCGCTGGGGGGATAGTCATGAACAAAAAATTTGCAGGTGTCGCATTGTTGGCTTGACCTTCCAGAATACGTGTATTTAAGAAATTAGATGACCGCCACTCAAGTCATCCACGATGAAATAATAATCTGCATAATCTTTCCTTGATTGTTTGGGATTTCATTTCTAAATAGACCAATTTTAGGCGGTCGGTAATGCTCGTACGATTACAGTGCAACCTACAGGAAAGAAATCGCCTACACTGTGGACCAGTTCCTCTTCTGTTGCACGTATTCCGCAGTGGAGGTGTGGTGATTCTTCATCGTTCAAGTTCAGAATGGGACGGCATGTCCAAAAATGTATGTGTATCGAAGATGCTGTCACTCAGATCACAGGTTTCGGTAACCTTTCCAAATCGTGGGACACCTTTCTGACCCCCTCCCCAAAAAAGCCCAGTCCAAGAGAATCACCGTTGCACAGTACTGCACAAGCCCACTCCTCTTAGTCGAAAAACTATTTGAAGGAGTTTTGCAGAACTTCATTTGTATCAAATATTGAAGCACTGTACTGAATTACCCATGCATCACACCAACGAATGCACATTTTGTGCTTGAAAATATATTCTTATATTGTTCGTACATGTTTCGGGTCCATTTACGCTATCTTCATGGAGCTTTACGCCAAAATCTAAAACTTACAAAAGTTTGAGTTATTCAAGTAATAATAATAATAATAATAATAATAATAATTTACTTCGTGAAAATTTCGTTGAATGTTTGGTGTATATGGCTTTAAGCAGAAGGCGAAACTGCAAGTCTATTGCCAATGGAACTTCTCATCCGAGTGATCCGAAAGGCTATACTTTGCTTAATATGGCCCATGCATCTTTAAGTTTGTGTTCGTATATAAAACAATGATGTCATCCGATCATTCCATGGCTTGCCTTTAAGCGACGTTGTTATAGGCATCAGTACAAAATATGAAGGCGCCGAGAGCCCCACAACGACCTATGCAATCAAAATTCATTGACGCGTATAACAGCTCACGCGTCGCGTCTCACAGAATTTGCGTTAAAATTAATGACATGACGTCAATTAATTTTCAAAGAAAATGTTCAAAGCAATTTATCCCGGCATTATATTTGCAGTCTTTTATGCTGTTTATGCCCACACACATCACACACATATCCTAGCCATTTACTCTGTATTATAGATTCCGTGATTTGTGTGCAAATTGCGCCTCACATAGAACGGTGTCATCCCTTCTTCAGTGTCAATAAAATTAGCAATGCAAATTCTCCCGACTTCAGTTACCTCAAGGAGAATAAGCACAATTTGATTCATTTTTCTATATGTCAGTGCAGTAGAGGCAGCGTAGCTCAGGAAACCGTTTGGTCACGAGCTGCAGGGCCAAGATTCGATTCACTGCAGCGTCAGGCATTTTCCCCGACATCTTACCCCGACAGATTCTGGGTCTGTCTTCCATCCAAACGATACCAAACGTCCATTTTCAGTGAACAAGGCGGCCGAAGTATAGATCTAGCTACTCATGTCCATCTTGTTCCAATTTTGCTCCATAAATATGGGGGGATTTAAGTTTACCTTTATCTGACTGTCGCGTCGGGCTTAGATTCGAATACAAATTAATGTGGAAGCTTGGGCAGTGAAAGTTTTGTGCGTATGGCATCAGAATATGCCAGCGGTGTGGCTTTTTGATTAGGATATGTAATAAATCATTAAAAAATAAAAACAATATTATTTTTCTTCTTGTTTGAAAACAAACCAAAATTTTGACGCCGTTAGCACAGTGGTTGGCCACCTAACAAGATTTTGAGACATTTTAATCCATTTTCTGTTACCGCAAACTGCCTCCTTCAGAACCATACTAGTGTTATACTCCCACCTCGTTGTTCGTTACGTACCCTCTTTTCTGAACAGTTTTATCCAGTCGCCCAGCCCATGACCATATTTGAAGTAACAACTTAATATTACGGGTCAGGTTCCCAGTCACATAACGTAATGTTCTGTTGAGCGACGACAAGGAAAATTAATGATCAGAAGAGATAATTCTAAAGACTATGTGTGCTAAAAAATTACTGCATGCAAACTAACAGTTGGATATATTTTTGCTTAAACCCGAATCAGAGTTTTAACTAGAAAACTGTTCGGGTTTAATTTAAATTTCAGTTCCTGTAGTGCCAAATGCATTAACTCGATGGTAGCGTTACTGCACATGTGCTGTGTTCGGCCACATCCATACTCCATGTCCGGCATTTTCGTAATTCAGTTCTATTTGGAATGCTTCATGGGAAGAGAGATAGCTTGTAGTTTGACGAATGTTCACACAGGGAGTTCCGAGCGGAACTCACAAAGCCTTCTGTCCTGTTGCATATACTTTAGACTTATTATTATTATTATTATTATTATTATTATTATTATGTACACAAAAAACTTTAAACACCAACGAATGCACAAAGAGTTTTCTTCCGTCAATTATAACACACTCCTAATGTTTCGTCCCTGCTGGGTCATCTTCAGGGAGAAATTTTCCGTTGTCGTTACACTAGGTTGCACTATACAGTTAAGCGAGAATGTGCTGTTGACTGTGCACAGTCAACAGCACATTCTCGCTTAACTGTATAGTGCAACCTAGTGTAACGACAACGGAAAATTTCTCCCTGAAGATGACCCAGCAGGGACGAAACATTAGGAGTGTGTTATAATTGACGGAAGAAAACTCTTTGTGCATTCGTTGGTGTTTAAAGTTTTTTGTGTACATAATAATAATAATAATAATA
>BLKM01008661.1:206727-353726 GCA_013340265.1 Coptotermes formosanus | reverse complement strand
ACAGGAAATAGCCACACACAAAAGTTGGGGTCACCATGTGTGAGACATTACATCACTGCTCATGTCATGAGTACAGTGAAATGTCTGTGTTATGTAAGAAACTTGGGTAACACCGACAACAGTAATATAGGTCACAATAAACATCCATACATTGCGGTATCAATAGTGCAGAATATTATCGTGACTTATTTTATGGGTGTCAGTTTTATAGAAACTTTGGTGTCAGCTCCCTGAAGATGGTGAGCTAATAACGCCATAACATGTAGGAGCTATGTAAAAGATAGTGTGCGTAAATTATAGAATAGTGCATTTGTTTGTGTTATGTAAGTTTCTTACTTGTCCAAATGCACAGAATAAACAATGTAAAAGTGTATGTGTTGTGTTCATACAGTGCATAAGGTCAGTTATATGTGTTACTTTTACTTTTATATGTATCTTTCTGAAACTTTAATGTTTTTATTGCATTTTGTAAATTTTCTGAGTTTTTTCACTAAAATACTCCAGTAAGGAAGTGGGAGTTACCTTACATTCCGAGCCACCTCATATTGAGACTTATGGTATTCGTATCACTTACAGGTGACTGAACTGTCTTGTACAGCAGTAACATTGTCAAGCATACATTCAGAATTTAGAATATTAACTTTTTAACACCGAATACATCAAACCCTGATAGAGCACCACCATTTATTCACTGCAATTTGTGGTGTTATATCAAGGGTGCCAATAAATCTAAATATTGTATAAAAGGGAATTTTTTTTTCACAGACTTTCATGGGTGCTAAGTGAGGGTGGCACTGTGTCAGGTTTGCATATTTATGAGTCTGTATAAATCTGACATGTCTGCCGGGAGTGATCAGTTGACTATCACTTGTGAACAGAAAGTTAAATACAATTTTGTGTGGCAAGCATGCTTTTACTGTACAATTTACAAGATAGTCCTTAACACTAGGTGCTTGTTTTTTATGTCTGTCATCACAGACAGTTTTAAGGACCCATTTTAAGTGACACTATTTTCACCCCTAACCTATCTTGTGATTGCCATGTTGGAATTAGTCATGGTAAGAAACTGAAACTTTTGAAGGTAGTATGTTTGTGTCAGCATCTTTGAAAGTTAATACAGTTGTTCAGTACTTGTTTTAAAGGACACACAAGACCTTGGATGTGATGGTGATGCTTTAAGTAGAATTTATTTGTAGAAAACAATGAATGAAAGGTAAAGAGGAAAATGGCTGAAAATCTATGTGAAGAAGTGCATGTTATTGGCTGTGCTGAGTGTTCTCATCACAGGGAAAGAGAGATGGAAGAATGGACACCCCCCCTCCCCAAAATTATTTTTATGCATACTCAGTGACCAGAATATACTTTTAATGGCAGATGAATGGGGCTTCAAGAAGGAAAAGACCGTAAATGGTGGACATGGTTTATTTTGTGGAAATGAATTGTAGTGGTTAATAATAAGATTTTCTACTTTGGATATAAAAGTTATTTGGTTCCAACAGTAAGGCTGATGCCACACTGGTGATTCAAGTCAAGTGTCATTATTAATTAATCAATTAAAGTTATGCCATATTTGTTAGTTATGTGAGAGATTGCTGGTTATACAGATCAGAAATAATTATGTGACAACCACATTTGCATGTAGTAATATAGACTACCTAACATGGTTTACAGATTTTTGAAGTTCCAGTATATTATTGTAATTCCATATATTAATTTCGGTGAGTTCATAGTGGAAACTTGCAGAAATGCGTGTGTTGGCTTTGTCATGTCCGTCTCTCCTTCCGTCCATCAACTCGCATACAAGAACTTGAGAATGATGACGAATTATCATTAACCCCCTTGTGTGGGCATTTAAATGTCTTTCTGCTATGCATGAAGTTGCTGTTCAGGTTTGTGCTATGGCTCTGTAAGCCCTCTGTTTCCTAAGAAATGAAACTAAGAACAGAAAGGAGTGATGTTTCAGTAGTAAAGAGCTTCCTCAACCAGCAGTACTTCAATGATACAGAAAGGCTACATCCCTTTCATCTGTGAATAAAAGTCAGAAACACAATGTCAGAGATAATTTAGAAATTACAGTTGGGATGTATGTCGTGGGAAGTGTGGACTGTGGTACCTGCCATGGGCCTCACCCATTATTCTTACGCAGTGGTTTAAATTTACTGGGTTTCTGTTTCATTTTACATTAGGCAATGGTAATGGACATGTATAAGACCTACATATTTTGAACACGTATTTGGCATAACTTGCAGTTGCGAGATTACATATTTGTCAGAGTGAAAAATGTTTAGAACAGACAATGTGGATGGTGATGGGACACACATTTGAGATCTTACATTTGTCAAGATCATTAAACATAAGGGTCTGAATTGTTGTGTTATGCATACATTTCCCAACTTGTTATGTTTACTTATAAGACAATGTTTCAGGGACGCTTTTCCAGTATGTCTTCAGTATTATGCTTTGAAATTTCTTATGCTCCAAAACTGTTCAATTTTTGACATACTTAATGTAGGCAAATATTTTGTGCCCTTACTAAGGTTAAATTATTTAAAATACGTGTATATAAATGAACTATATTTTCACCAGTATGAATTGAAGCCTGTTTTAGAGTTGTAATATTTACTATATATAATACATTTGTGTAAGATGCATTTTGGAATGTGTAACATAAATATGTAGGACCAGGAGGGTGTAGCGCTAGTAATGAAAGTTATAATTCCAAAATATAAAGTGAATGAAAGTAATTAATACAGGAGTTTATGTGTCACGTTGTGTTGCTTTTTGATGTTTATGTCATGTAAAAATAGCACTCTCTTATCAGTTTTGCGCTTTTGTCCTTGTAACCATTGAGAAGGAAGGTTTGAAGGGATTGAGGAGTCCATAAATAGTGTGTTCACAAACTGTGATGAGGCAGTGTGTTGGTAAATAATTGAGTATGCTATCATCATCATCATCATCATCATCCATCATCCATCATCAACTGCAGAATTATACACTCACCATGGGTGAGATACTGGAGATTGAAGAGTATAGATTGTTTGTATGAAACATACTGCTAGTCTCTGGGTGATTGCATTTTGGCAAGTTTCAAGTAGATGTATGTGAAATTTTTAGAACCTTTATTATCACCACTACCGTTTTAGTCTCACTGACAAATTGTTGGTTAGATCTTTCATTTTGGATGTACCGCAAACACAGGCTATGAAAATATTTTTATGATCACTTCACTGTTCTTTTATTGAGATATACAGAATAGTATAAAAGATTGATGTGTGTAGGATTCAGGAAACAGAACTGTTAAATGAGTTTATTTTCAGTCAGTTTGACTTACGTGATTCACTGGGGGTGAAAGTGTGAGCACATACTTCATGACATGATATCCAAAATGTTAATGGTCATTTACTGAATGCCAGCTGATGCTAACAACAGCAGCAACAATAATAATGTATAATTATATGTATAAGATCATTTTGTAATTAGCATGAATGTATTCACCTATAAATAGTAACAGTAATTTATTTTTTGAAAATGTATATTTTTATTTTATGAGTAAATTTTATGTTGTTATTTGTGTTAAGAGGCAGTCCTACTTACAGGTATATTGAAACAGGATTATTCGTACTGTGGTCAGTTTGGGGGAAATGCTAGAATACTGTTGGTACTATGTACTGGAATGGTACTTCCCCTAGATCTGAAATTAAGAATGTGCTGAATACATGCACATTAACATCACAGCTACACAGTGTCCTGTGTACCAGTGTGAATTAAGAATGCTACCAAGTCGTGTGTGTTAGCATCCATATAGCTATGGTAAGAAACAAGACATATCTTGACCAAATAAAGAATAACAGAATTATAGCAGATGATGTGATGTATATGCTTTCTCCACTTGACCTTGAAAATCTGAACCCTGGATGTAGGCAGTAATTTCCATGCCTTTTATGGAACCTGTAATTTATGACAGACTGCCACTGGACCTCGTCATGAGCACATGTATCCAATTACCTCCATCTACAGAATCCTGGACAAGGCGATAGGTGCTCAAGTGGTCTAGAACTTTTGAATGTTTTTTGGAATGAGACAGTTAATTATTAAGTTGACAACAGTCAAGCAGTGGACTGAATCCTGAGTCATGTGTATCCAACTGCTGAACAACTTCTGCTTGTATGGAACCCAAAGTTTCACTAACGTGCTCGGTCACATCATGAAAGCATTCCAGATTCTCAACTGACACACTGAGAGTAATCTGTTTTGAGAAATGTATAGTTGCTCAGCTGATCAAGAAAATCCATGTCTTTTATTTAATCTTAATGTCCATTAATGTCAGAGTGGCACTGGACTGATTTTTCTGAGCTGATGAGTTCAGTGGAGGTGCTGAGGTAACCATGTCTATGAACATTTTGGGTACCAGATAATTAATTAGTCATCACATAACATCCTGTGTGTTCATCTGAACTGATGCCATGTGGATGTTACCTGTGGGAATGTTTATAAGGCAGTGTCTATAAGAACAACAGAAAAACACACACACGTATATGTGACCACCCTAAAGAAATTAACTGGTGCGCAGTATTGACAGTTTCTAGAAAAGAACTTCAAACAGTTTTCAGTAATATGAGGTAAGAGCCAAAATTTCTGGTCTGGAGACATGGAATGCTAACCAGATATAATGGAGCTGTCTGCTGTTAAGTATTGCTGAGTTGATTTGTTGTGAACTAGAATTATGTTGCTCTAAGGGAACATTGCATTTTGGCACAATTGACATTCGAATGTCTTTGTGTTGGTGGTGTTCTGTGATCGTTGTAGCCCGGTGAAATGGCAGACCATAAGGAACAGAGAATTTGCAGAGTTATGAAATGCTTAAAAAATTATTTTGTTATGGCGCCATGAATAGAACATGAATCTTTGAAAGGTATTCACATTTAAAAAGTTGCCAAATGTAAGTTGATGATTTTGAACATTTATATGGCTCATTCTCAAGTCAGCATGACAGAAATGTGGAAAAAAGTAAGCTACCTGTCCTGAGGACAGGTAGCTGACAGAAGCATCGCAGCCTTGAGCCTTACTGTGCAACCCTGTGATGAAGATGATCAATATTTTTTTTCCATTTTCCATGAATGGAGCACCGGTGAAATGAAGTTGGCATGGGAAATTGTGCTCAGTGAAAAACCTGTCGGAGTGCCACTTTGTCCACCACAAATCCCACATGGGCTGAGCTGGGATCAAACCTGGACCTCTGCAGCGAGATGCCGGTGACTAACTGCCTGAGCCATGGCATGGCCATACCCAGTACACTACACTGTTAACAAGATCTTTGAGTGTATGGATTGTCCTATGCAGGGGGCTGGCCCTGAGGCTATATATAATTTGTTTGTTTTTAAACATTATGTTATAAAAATCATGTAAGTACAACATAACACTGTCTGCAACTGCATGGACATACATATGAATATAACTGCGTGCTCCATAAATCAGTGTCGTGTCTTGTTTTGTTTATTTTATTAATTTATTTTACAAAGTTCTAATCTGCTAATTATCAGCTGATTTCAGTGGCTGATTTGGACTGAGGGGTATAAATCAGTAAACCTTTTGATATAATAATATCTACAAAATCTGTGTTTTTTAAATATCAGTTTTCAGGTGTTTGAGGGGAAAGTGCAGCCGAGCTGCCCCACCCTTGGGTGCGCCCCTGGTCCTATGCATGCATTTCCAACTTACTATACTTATTTATTAGACAACGATGTGAGGACACTACAATTATTTTTTCAGTACTATGCTTTAACATTACTTTTGCACCAAAATTGCCTGATTTACTGTAGGCTAATAAATATTTTGGGTCCTTGCCATGTGGTCCATGCCACGCATCTCAGTGTGTGGACTCTGCGAGAGTTCCTTGGGATATGCTGTTCTTTGACGGGATCACTCAGGGAAGTCTGAATTATTTTAGGTTCGAAGTTGATCAGAACATCCAGGGATAAAAACAACCAAAGGATCTGTATGTACACCACATGTATTCACGAGGCGTCAAATGTGCCTGAGAGTTGTAAGAGGCCATTTCCTACACCTGCCTTAACATGCAGTAATGCACGTACAGATTGTAAATGTACATTCTATAAGCAGGCCCTGCTTTAAGCTTGACACCAATACTAAGCACTGGAACTGTGTGAAAACATTGTCCACACGTGCCAAATAAAGCCTAAGAGTGTGAACATCAGACGTCAAACATTAATTATTCATGAGAATGTCCATGTCAGCAGCTAAATGTGTGAAAATGCCCTCAGATTTTTTCAGCAGCACAGGACATCTAGCCATGCCTGTAGCCAGTGGGGGCTGTACAAATCTGGATGCACCTACCAGGAATTTGTAAAACATGAAAGACAGATATGCTGATCAGCCCACTAAAAACGTGTGATACCCTTCTGCATCAACACACTGTCTCTGTTGAACTGACGTGGTTGAAAATGACTCGTTTTCAAAAATGTATGTGTATTATTTATATGCAAGATGTTTTGTGCAATGTTATGGGAGAAGTTATGTAATGGTGTTAATTTTGTTGTCCTGACAAAAGCGCTTTCTACACCTATGCATACCTCATATACTCGTATATTCACAGCATATGTATAGTAGAACATTATATGGAATACATATATAAAGGTGTGTACGTATATGCACTTGCGCTTTAAGCCGCTGCACCCGCTGTGCTCATGATCATATTATAGGCCTGCATTTAGTAATTAGTATTGGTATTGGAGGTGGTGGCAATAATAAAAATGGCAGTATTAATGGTAGGACTAGCAGCAGTAGCAGTAGTTAACAGCAGCAGCTGCAGTAAGAATAATAGGACACTTGCAGATGCAACAGCAAAATGCCCAATTGCAGTCAGCACATATACACAAACCATCCGTGGGTAACTCTATGCTGCTACTGTGAAATCACAACAACAGTAAGCACATTAACGTCAATCTTTATTTTAGTCAATATGTCCGGGTGGTTGCTATATACAGGTTGTCCTTGTTGGACGTATATACAAGTTTTCTCCTTTGATATCTGTGGAGCGGCGAAGGGCCACGTTAATGAAATTCCCCAGACGTAGCTCGCGCGACGATACTGCCGTCCAATGGTACAGCGCAGCGAGAGCTGAGCTGCATAGGACGCAAGCCAGTAGCGCGTTGGAGAGCTGGGCACAGCTGTGGGGTGCTGAGGAGTAACGCTCGCAGATGCTGCAGAGTGTTGCGCAGGATGGCACATGTAACATGTTGTTACCAGGCGTAGCGGTGGATGATGCTTGGGAGCCGAACGTGGATGTTCGTAGCGTGCTAAATACTGGATCCAGAATACTGGATTTTGGGTGGAAATGTCGCCTTTCATTCCTGCCCATCGATGCGCTATCCGCCTGCGATTAGCTGGCAGCAACAACTTGTTGCAGCGGTGGTGCGACTGAGCGACTGACAACCGCTGCACTGCGCGGAAGGGGCCGCTTCGCATTTGTGGGGATGTTCCCACACATCTAAGTTGCGATAGAGTATAGTAAATTGTATATATGTATAGTTAATTTGAATGACAAGTTAAAATAATCAGCGTATTTGCAAATAACATTTGCAGCAAATCCACAGCCTGCAGACGAACAGTGTTTGCATGAGTAACTGACATTGAACAAGAAGTCAACTCTAAATAGGAACTCGATGGCCATCAGAATCCTCTGTTGGTACTGCCATCTCTAGCCATTGAAAGTTCGACAGCCCGCAATTAAAGTAACTCTTGTGTCCTGCGATCTACGACCGCTCACCCAGATTTGAGTCCATTATGTCCGAGGGTCATGAAAGTGTGGGTGCATGGTATGATGAAAGTTTTTGTTTTCTTAAGTGCCTGTGTTTGTAGATAATTCTGAAAGTACGTCCTAGTTTGGAGTATGCAGTTTGTGTAGAATTTCAGCATTTTGCTTTGATTGACAAGAAGGCTTTGTAGTCCGTTTTTCTGAATTTTTGTTAGTGTCATACATAGTGTGTTCACCTTTGTTGTAAGGTCGCGATGCGCAATGTACGGGTGCGGACTGTCAAAGCAGACCAGACCAGACCAAAGAAGTGACACTAGCCAGACGGAATTGCAGTTAAACGCAGTGGAAACTGACGGATATAGAGAATCGCGATTGTCAAGTTTAGTTTCGAATTCCAGTCAATATGGACGTGTTTAACCAACATATTATTACACTTTCTCCGAATGCAGCGTTGGATTGCGATACCAATATAAGTACAGACTTTCAAGAAATGAAAGTTTCATTCTGACTTACATCGTTTTGACATATTTTCATACAGTGTTCACAGTTCGTTTTTCTTTATGTTGGACCGAAATTTGCAGACTGTTCCGTTACTCATGTTGGGACACTTCATTGAGAGAAGTATGTGCATTATGGTTATTCCATATTTTTAGTGTAAATATAAATGGAATGCGTAGTTTTCTGTATGTGGGTTACTGTATGCTGCTACTGTGAAATCACAACAACAGTAAANGACTACAGCTGTACTGCGCGGAAAGGGCCGTTTTGCCTTTGTGGGGATGTTCCCACATGTATAATTTTCTTTTTAAATTTCGTGTGCTGTTAGATTCTTTTGTTCCTGCATTGAAAATTAACTTGTCCTCAGGAGAATACTTTCCAGTAGAGTTAAGTTATAAACAGACTGAGATTGGTTTCTCAGTTGGACACACAGGCAGACTGGATCATGTATTTGTTACTCAGCAACAGTAAGTGTGAAACTGGGCATGTGGTAGTGGTGAGAGGAGATTTTAAGGTGTGATTTGATTGGGGCAGAATTTCTGTTCCTGATTCTTCAAGGTGAGTGTTGTGATCTATATTCAGTACTAATTTAGAGAGTAGATGTATATTTCCTTCATCTGTTTCTGTTGCCTTATATTTTTTTCCAAATGTTACCCCAAAATTTATAGCCATGAGAAATATAGAAATCTGCAGAAATGAGTGGTGATGCAGCTTCTTCCCCAATAGATTGTTGATCATTGTTACATGGTTATATTTTTCTCATTTGTCTGTTTAATTGTTTTATTTATTTTACAGCATATCCTCTTTTGTTCATTTTTATGGTAGTGACTGTAGTAGAATTAGATCACAATATATGTATTAGATCTACATGGTGTTGGCCTTTGGTAGTGTAACTCTACTATAAATTATCACAAACCAACTAATGCACTTTATTCACATTAAATTGTCGGGAAAAATGCTCCTACATGTTTCGAACCTTCATAGGGTGCATCCTCAGGGAGTCACACAATCACTAATCACACATGCTACAACAACATGGTAACAAAAGTTAGTGACAACTTAAAATGCATCTGTTGTGTCATTAAACTTGTCTTCTTAAGATGATGAATAAAACTTGGTTAGAAAATATGTGTTATGTGTTGGTGTATGGAGCTCTTTTGGTGTATGGAGCCGTTTTGGAGTTCACTGAAATATGTAATAGTATCCTGTTAACATTGTATTATGTGGTCACCATGTATAAATTAAACAATTGTAGTCGCATACACATTCAATCTAATAGTACCTATTATAATAATATGGAGTCCAGATAGATAGACAGTTGCAAATTTAATGTGAATAAAGTGCGTTAGTTGGTTTGTGAAAATCTAAGACAATGCACAGTGTGAATATAAAGTAACTCTACTAATTAGTGGCAAGGAAACTTTAAGAGCTAGTGGCGACAGTGGAACTTTAGCTACTGTGCTTCATTACAGAATGCATCTATATTTCATGTATCCTCTATAATACAAGGTTTTATAACTTTCAGTTGCACAAATTCAGTGCACTCTAATGCAATACACATCCCAAACATCTGATTTGTACAGATATGTAAGGTCAAGTTTTTGAGACTTTCCTGTGTCGGCTACAGTGAAAGATAGTAATGAGAATAGGCATTCAATGGCAAATGAAAGTACATTGTATTATCAGTTTGCAGGAGTAGTAGTAACAACTTCACGTTTGGCATCATAACCTATGTGTAAGTCATAAATGATTTATCATCAGTAGTAAATTTTATGAAGTTTGTTATGTCACAAAGTGATACGAGATTCTTTGCTGTAAATTGTTATGATTAATTCAGTTTTGAAACTGCTCACTTACAGGCCATAGATGATATTAGAATGATGAGCAAAGAGATTTCAACTGTAATTGATGGTTGATGGTAAATTATGTATGTATATCTGTGTAACATTCATCAGTGTAGATTGCCGTAGTCTACACTATTATTGCTGTAGATGTACAGTGTGTTTGATTAATGTCATCTGTGTAACATAATAAGGTGTGTGTGAGCCTGTTTGTGTGAGTCATAATTCATTCTGGAATAGAAGTAGATTCTTGAAGATGTGGCAGTAGTTTTAGGATGATTATCAGATGGGCCTTGACAAAGGTCATTTAAACTTTTTCACAGGAAGGGGGCCAGATCATGGCAGGGGCATTGGAACACAGCTGGTGTGATATATAAAAGTTTTTACTACCAACCACTGCAAAACAATTATTTTTACTCCTAAACATTTCGGCTGCCATCTTCCCCATCATCAGGGAGTCCCTTTTCACAGACACGTACAGCATATAGTATGTCAATGAATGGTAATATGTACATTAACTATTACTTCTGTAAATAGTTAATGTACATATTAACATTCATATTTTTATCTGGAATATGTATAACCAGTACATGTCATATTTCCAGTACTCCTTTGAACATTTTAAATATCTTATCTGTAAATTTGACAGCACACTTGTTTACTTTCAGGTTATAAGCAGATGTCTGCAGTTAAATACATCCTGTCTGTTCTGAATAAGCAATAACATTAAGGGCAACTATCATGTGTGAGGCGTATTTCATGAAGATTACAAGTGACACTTCATTCTCTTGCAAGTAGAGTGCCAAAGATTGTACTGTGTCCAGTTGAAGATATATTTCCTGCCCTCAGCACGAGTTTGGTGAGTGATGTGCGGCCGTGTTTCTACCAAAGTACAGTGTGATTTATTTTTCTTGTGTTAGTCATGTAGTTGTATTGCATACAAAGCCTGCATGCGGTGGGTATTTGTGGTATATATTTCCTGTGTAGTTCAAATTCCTGTACGATTTGCTGTAGAAGTCTGTAGTGGTGACGTCCTGTTTTTAAGCAGGCCTTGCAGCTCTGGAAATGTTTCTTGCAACAGCGCAGAAAATTAGATTGACATGAATGGTATCTTTAGTGTACCCCACAAATAATAATTGTCTTGTAAGACAACAATCCAGAACTTACTGGCTGTTTAACGAATACCTCTTCCAGTGCAGTAATGGAGAACTGAACTGTGCATACTATGACATTTCATCGTGTGAAATAGACACGTATATTCTGCTCTGTTTATTTTCTGAAGAATTCTATCAGGCTGAATGGAATGTAAATGTCAGAATTCATTTTTTATGTGAGTAGCAGTGGTCCTGTGATATAATGCACACTCAATGCATACCAAATTTTAGATTTGTCATGCATAGAACCTGCATGGGGATTTTTGAAACATCACTTTATTTCAGTCTGGTTGTATATATCTCTATTTTGCTTAAACCATGCTTTATACAATGAGAACACACTTTTATGAATTTTAAATGATCCATAATCATGCATTGAGTAGAATAGTACATCTATAACATAGGCCTATTTTCATATACTTGGTGCATTTGTTGGTTTTTAGTTACCGTATCTCATGTTTTTGTGATTTCTCGTGGTCCAGTACTGAACGTGACATTCAGTATTTTTCCATTGTTCAGTATGTTTTTTTGCACTACGCACTTGCTGCAGGATTTTTTTTACAAAACTTTCAGTGACATTGTTTCCATATTGCAGGCTTTTCATAAGTACTGTGTATGAACAATCCTTGATCAGATGAATACATTTCTAAAAAATATGTAATGATGGGGTTGATTTTATAAATCGAAAGCATTTTTATAATCAATGTAACATGTGGACATTTCACTTTTTCATTTGCACTTGCTTCCATATGACTCCACCAATTGTTGTTGCTGTTGCTGTTGTCATCGTAGTCTTTGTTGTTGTTGTTGTTGTCATCGTCATTGTTGTTGTTGTTGTTGTTGTTGTTGTTGTTTAGGTCTGTGTCAGGTTATGCCTGGTGTTGTAGAGCACCTAGAGTATGGGTTTTAACCAAGTGTTTGCACGGAGTTTGGATGAGGGAATATTGAAATGAGTGTATAAAGCTGTGAAAATTGTAAAATGACATGATTAGGAACTATTAGCCTCCTCCTCCTCATGCTCGTCCTCCTCCTCCTCCTCCTCGTCGTCCTCCTCCTCCTCCTCGTCCTCCTCCTCCTCCTCCTCCTCATCATCGTCATCATCATCATCATCATCATCATCATCATCGTCATCATCGTCGTTGTCATCCTATACTGTTAGTATTTCCACTTTAAGAAATTTTACTTTAGCTCTAAATGATGATTTTTTGTATGTTACCTACACCATGGAGTTTCCGCTTGATGGTCTGGATTTCCAGATAATCTGGACCTCCCTGCCCATATAGTCCCAATGACTCAGGGACTACCTGTTTCCGAGGAGCACGTATGCACATAAATACTGTGTGTGTCAATGTGTGTTTGTAATGAGCCTATGCATTCAAAAAAAAATTCAAGTTCAATTAGCATGTCTTAATAAATGTCAGTTGTTTTCCCCCAGATGCCGGCTGATAGTGAACTGTGAAGAGTCACATTGCTCATTGGTTAATTGTCATTGTGTGCTTCTTTATGCGCTGTGCATCTGCTTCAGCACTGCAAGGTAGGCATAAACAGTATGGGCAATCTGAAATAAAGGCAAGAATGTTCATAAACTTTTCATAGTTCCCAGTCTCATGTGATTCAATGCTGTGTCATTGGGCTAGAAGGTCTGATGTTTTTGAAGAACTGTAGCACCTTCTTCCTTAGGGTCCAAGAGTCTAGTACTTCACCCTGAAGGTCTCAAGATGAAGGCATTACAGTCCTTTGGAGCACCAGGTGCTACTAGCCCAATGACACAGTGTCACATCCAAGAACGCCAGGATTTTCAGTGTCACCAATGTGAGAATCTCACTTCTTGCATTTTGTAGTTGTATTCATTTTTGGTTTGTTTAATTGCACTTTTAATATTTGTACTCAGTACTGAATTAGAATGTGGAAGTGGTTGTGGCTTAATTTGACTTTGGCTTTGCACTTGTCTGAAGGGACGAAGGGAAACTGTGAGTATGTGTACCTCGAAACGGATAGCCAATCCCCAGGTTGAGGCCTGCACACAGGGCATTCTGAATATGGGTGGGTTGTTAACGGCACGCACCTGCCACTTTAAACCCGGGAAAGAGACCCGGTACCCGTTACCAGTTGTACCGGAGGCCTTGGGGCCGGTCTGTACGAGCAGGGCAAATCTCGCCTGCAACGGCTTTCCAACCCCGGACCATCCAGCCTGTAGCGAGTCGCTATACCGACTGAGCTATCCCGGCCGCTACTAACCACTGTATCACAACGCGTGATCGTATAATTCTCATAAAGCTCAAAATAATTCCTTTGCTTGGTAAGATTGGCTCAGTGTTGAAGTATTCTTTATGGACTCGAGTTTTAAGGAAGGTAAATGGGACACATTAACACATATATAAAGGCGTAGTGAAATTTTTGCATTTGGAAAATGAACTAGTTATCAATCGTACGGTACGCGCCCGGAAATTAAGAACCGGTTGGGTGTAAAACGCGTTTAAAGGGTTTTTAAAAAATGTGTTTATTGCAGTACTACATTAAATTAGTTCTCAACATAGTCGTCATGCACATTAATGCAGGTGTCATATCGTGGGACAGGTGGTGGGCTGTTGTGAATGCGGTAATGAACCTCCGGGTTCCATAAAATGCGTGGAATTTCTTGGCTAGCTGAGAAACTGTTAGCTTCTCAAGAAGGCCTCTGCTCCATGGAGTTAGTTGGTTGGTTGGTTGGTTGGTTAGTTAGTTAGTTAGTTAGTTAGTTAGTTAGTTAGTTAGTTAGTCGGTCATATCGTGGGACCAGCTTTTGTATGCCTTCGACGAAAAAGGTCGTTGCCAGGCCTTTCAGCTAGCCCTGCGCATCGTCTTTTTTCTGCTGGCCATTCCTCACACTCTGGCTGGCCAGAAATTTCTTGAGGTGGAGAAACAAGTGACAGTGACTTGGCGCAAGGTCGGGACTGCATGGATGGTGCTCAGAAATTTGCAACTTGAACTGTTCCGAGTAATGCGCGTGTACTAGCGGTGGTGTGCGGTCGCGTGTTGTGTAACAAACTCCAGATGTTTCACTTCATGGACGCGCCACCTACTTAGCAGCACACAACACTTGTGGGTCACATTTTCTGATTTTTAACTGCAGCAGATGGGTGTGTTTGTCATGTAGGTTGAGTGGTTAGTTGCGGTCTTCTGACTTCAGAGGCCCGGGTTCCTTCCCAGACAGTACATACGAGAGTTCTAGTCCACAAGGTGGTACTGACGTAAGTTTGTCTCCAAGTACTTGCATATTGTCCTGCCATTTTCCATTCCCTCAGTGTTCCATACTGATCTGTCACCTGTGCTTTGTACGATAGGCCCATATTATTTCACGCTACCAAGTCCTACCCCACCGCAGCAATTAAAGAATTGTGTGTATTTATTTAGACAACTGTTTTCCGACCAGTATCTCCTGATCTAGTTGCAAAATCATTCTTACCTTTATCGCAAGGCTGTAACAAAATCCTGACATCAGATTAAGGTTGGTTATAAAGATAGAAATTTATGGCAGGAAAGTGAAATTGCTTGCAACTAACTACATGCAGCAATGTCCTGGTGAAGCTAATAATCGCCCAAGTAGGTAAGAAATTCCTCGTTTATTATCCGTCGGCAAAGGAACTTACCACTAAGTCCTATCATGAGACATTTGACTCCAGTACTCACCGTAATTAATTACGATCCATTTTGATACCATCATCTTTGCCGTGGTCTTCCAGGTGGTATCTTGCCTACAGTACTTTTGACTGAAATTTATGTCATTCTTTCAGATGTGTTCTGTTTGCCCCATCCCTGTCGTCATTATTGCCTTTGATTTTGTCACTAATACTCTTATATCTAGCAAAGGGTACAACTTATGAACCTCCTTGTAAAGCAGTTTTTTCGAGCGTCCTTTTACTTCCTCTTATGTTCAAATATTGCGTTCAGCGCACTGTTGTCATTCACTCCCAGACACAAGCTGTGCTCTTTTTTGTTTGCGTAGGATGAGAGGCAGAGTTTCATATTCATCGTAATACTATTTAAATTTTTTGGGCAAAGGACGGACAGGTAAAATGCTATGAACTAAGAGGTCCCGGGCATTGGTCTTCCCCAGATTTTTTACGCGTGTTCATTTACTGTCCTTCCCAGGTACTTGGAACTCTGTTACAGTTGCGAAGGCTATTTTAAAACAGATTGGAATAGGGTGGAATTTCGAGTGGTGTAATTATACAGGGTCTGTATTTTGTGCGGACCATATCGTTGGTCACTTCACAGACCGTTCTGCATGGCGGTAGGTAGCGTGTCCATCCGCGCTATTTGAATTTTCCGTGGCTTGTGGTTTACGCCATTTAGATAATTGTATTGCATTAATATTAGAATTTTACTTATAATTCAAGGAAGCCGATCTCAGTGGTCGCGCGGTCTAAGGCGTAGGTCTGCGGCCGAGCGCTTGCGAGGATCGTGGGTTCGAATCCCACCGGGGGCATGGATGTTTGTCTCTTGTGAGTGTGTGTGGTCAGGTAGAGGTCTCTGCGACGAGCCGATCCCTCGTCCAGAGGCGTCCTACCGAATGTGGTGTGTGTTTGAGTGTGATCAAGTGAAAAACAACCTCGACACCTACTGTGAGTAGATAGAAGAAGTAAGGACTGCAATAATTTAAGGAGGCACTAGACAGTGTTTGTTTAGAGTGTTGCAATTAATATTACATTCTTATTTATTTAAAGAATGTTCTGGAAATTGTTTTCTTGGGCTCACGTATGCGCGTCACATCTAACGAAAATGTCGTTTATTACACATCGAACTCAAGACACTGCATCCTGAATGCTCGTGTGTCAGATAATCTTCATCATGGGTTCAGTTCTAGCAAACGAGGAGACCACAGTCGCCTGGTTATTATTCTGTTACCAAGACTTTGTCTAAACAACGCATAAAATAGTTTGTGGTGCTCAAAATATGGTGTCGGAATGTGTGTAACGTTACTGTGAATTTATAGGCCTAGAAAGAAAATGGGCCCAATAATTCTCGTTGCGCTTGTAGCACACTATACACCAAGTGTGACGTCATGTAATGGCGCGTTGTGGATTAACATGTGATTTTCTGCAGATCAGCACGTGTTATTCTTTGAGTGCACATATTCACTGAGATTAATTGAAATTTCATCGCTAAACAGAACGACTGTAGGGTCGGTTTGTCCGTTACGTGACAACTGCCAATAGCACGGACGGTAGCCGGATCGCTCAGGCAGCGAATTTCTATGTGATAAGGCAGCGGACAGGAAGTGACCAACGATATGAGCGAGATAAACTGACGACCTGGTAGAATTTGAATATGTAGCTAGCAGATGTGCACTGAGAAGAGTAATAACATGTGAAGCGAAATAAAAGAAAGATTAATGCTTATGTTCGAAGACACAGTACCTCCGAGAATCCTTCCAGAGAAACAGCAAAAAATTTCCCAGCTGTGAGTCGTACAGGCTTTTGAGATCGCATCACTAAATACACGAGGTGCTTCTTAAAGCGTGGAGAGGTGTTGTACCAACTGCAGTCATATGCTGCTTGCTGTACGGCTAAGCTCTGTCGAAATCAGACAAATGAGTTAGATGTTATACGTCGTTTGATACAGCCTCTTATTCATATTGTGTGTAGCAGTACCTGATCAGCAAGATGTTCTCCATACCAACAGGTGAGAAATATAGGGACCCAAACGGAAATGGCAGCGATGATGAACCTCAGATGATTCTGATCTGATCCCTAAGAAGGAATAGTTGGTTATCTGTTAATACAAGGAGAGTTAAGATATGAAGGTTAAATGTCTTGTTTTAGGTTTTACGTGAAATGGATTTAGCCATTTAAAGCTCCGCCGTCACTATATGTGCGCGACCTGCTCTTAATGTTAAGATTTGTGCGTTTGTTCGCCGAGTGGTTTGATGTGTTGCTTATGATAATGCACAAGGGGATTTTTTCCCTAAAGAGCATTAGCCATTTGGACTTCGTAATTGAGATAGATTTAGTTTTCTTTGAGGTAGGGGCCGCGGTGGCGCAGTTGGTTGAGGCACTGTGCTACAAACCGGCAGGTCGCGGGTTCGATTCCCGATGGTGTCAGTGGAATTTTTCATTGGCATAATCCTGTCGGTCGCACTATGGCCCTGGGGTCGACTCAGCCTCTAACGGAAATGAGTACCAATATTTCCTGGGGGGTAAACGCGGCCGGTGCGTAGGGCTGACAACCTTACCACCTTCATGTGCCGATTGTCTAGAAATCTGGGAGCCTCAACCTCCTGGAACCCTGTGGGCCTGTCCAGGCCTGTAATGGGACTGCTTTACCTTCTTTTACCTTTTTTCTTTGAGGTGGGAATTGAATGAACATTAATTTGATTAATTTCGGACTTCAAAGGATGATTTTATTTGGAAGTATATAAAGTTTGTTGTTCAATAAAACTTGTTCGGGCTAGCAGCCATGTCAGGTGGATGAATGGCGATTCAAGCAATGTTTCGAGGAACATGTCTGTTCTTGTCATCATTTCCCTGACACAGGGTGCGATTAAGATGACATGGCACACGGCGACGCGTGGGAGGGGAAATGAAGGGGTAACAGGAGAATGGAGTGGGTACCCAGCAAACTTAGCACGACCGCGGAACATAGCCTCTCCAGCACAGTCCAAATGCTACCAGCTGGTCCGCACACCTCGGCTGCCAGTAGTCGACTGAACTGTCGCTCCCACCGAGTCACATGACCTCATCCATTTCGCTGAAAGACGAAATCTGGTTTCTGCGCGTGTGCCATCTAACGTTAACTGCACTCTTACCCAGATCTGTGCTGTTACCAGTCCGAGAAAGTAAAGTTCACAGTAGAGAAGGTCATGGAAATCCAAAGGGAGAGTAGAGGTATAACTCTACTCTTTCGTTAACCTCGGCGCTAGGTGGGGGTGGGTGGTCAACACCACGCCTCTGCCGCTTTACCCTCGGGAAGGACCCGGCACACATTGTACAGAAAGCTGGGTGGGCCCCAGGGCCGATTTCGACGGGTGCTGAAAATCTTGCCCCCGTTGAGGTTCGATCCTCCGACCGTCCTGCCGTTACCGACTATAGTGTCAATGCCCACACTCCGAGGAACGTTTATTGAATTCAGTCGCCGTGAAAGCTTCAGATTACATGTCTTACTGTTTTAACGGACATGTTGTGACATGGATGAAGACCTAATATTAATGTAAGACAAGAAGTTAAGAGGTAGCGAATACCTGAATGTTAATTAGGTAATGTTAATTGAGAACAAAAATCTATTAAATTACAAAGCGTAAGCTTACACGTAATTGTAAAATTGTTTTAGAACTGCACACTTCAACTATCGGTTGTTCATTTATTTATTTATTTATTCATTCATTCATCCATCCATCCATCCATTCATTCATTCATTCATTCATTCATTCATTCATTCATTCATTCGTTCAGTTGTCTGTCTAACTACAGGCCCATAGCCTCCTCCAAAGCGAGTTCACCACAGAGTGCGATCAAGTGCGCCCACTTGTGACCGTTCTGCATGGTGCGATAGTTTTATTAGGTATCAAAATTTATGTTTGGCACGGGACAGATTTGTTTAGATTTCATAATTGTGTGTAAGGGTTCAAAATAAGTTGTAACGCCTTTGTACACCATGTAGAGGGGACAATAGAATGTCAGTTTATGTCGAGGGTAGCAAGCTAGCATGGTCGCCGTTTAGCAGTGTCAAAATTTATGGGGTTGGGAACTTTTTGGAACAATCGGATTGCACGCTTTGACAGCTTTCGGACTTTTAAATCTTGTGAGGGTGAAGACCACGTTAGTCATGCTTGCACATTTAAAAAATCCAGTAAGACGCGTGTAAGGGTTTATACGAGTTACGACACGGGCAACATATTTAAATTATTATCGGCCAATGACGTAACAGTATTCGTAACTTTTGGACCTATAGGCGAAAAGCAAAATTAAGAGCTAGCCAATTAGAGAAGGTGGGAGAAATTTGAGAGTCGGATGAATTTGGCGGGGATACCTGCGACCGCATTCTGACGCCGAGGCAGTTGGAAAACTGAAGGCATTGCATTCGGACGCAAAAAGAGTTAAATTCTTGAAAGAGTTTTTATATGGCAGGTATAGAGAAAAGTGATAAAAATATTAGTGCCGGGTCCATGAATTGCAACAAATTGACTGTAAGTTTATCATAGTGATTCTAATAAAGGCGACAAGGTGTATAGTGGTTAAATATCTGGCTAATAGTACGTAGTGTTCATTAATTGTGCAAGTGTTCCTGCGCCTCTGACGAAACGCTTAGATTCCCTGAGGACAGGAGTTGCTCTACTGGATAGCTAGAACGGGTATACTGTCTCAATTGCCACTATCCTCTCTTTCATTTGAGGTCATCCAGTAGCTGCTCACGTCTTCTTTTTCGTCTGCCCGTCACTTCTACCCTTCCCTTTACCTTTTCTTCAATAACGGGGTTTAGAAGGCAGTTCCTATGCAAGATGTGACTAATCCAGTTAGCCTTTCTTTATTTTTTTGTTTGTAGGATAATCCTCTCCTCATTTAGGCCTAAGTATCTGGGAGCTTACATAAACAACTTACTGAGGGATGTACTTGTTGTGCAGTGTTAGTGAAGAAGAGTCTCATCACGTTGTGTTCACAGTTTGGTTTTTTTTAACGGTCAAAAGCAAGCGGCCCAAGACAAGAACAAGAAATTAGGAGAACCTCTGCTTTAGTGTACATAAGAAATTGGCAGTATTCAACACCTTGCAATATTTCACCGTATTTAAACGTAAGTTCGCCTATGCAGGAAGTGGATGTAGCGGCACCGAGTTTTGTTTTGTTTCGATAGTGGGAAGTAATTTTAAAATCAAGGGTAGAAATCACTGAGGAGATTGTTGTATAATGTGAGTGAATAGAAGGGATTTTGGCTCAGTTTTTCTTGCTTCCTAAAATTTTATTTCTAGTCATTTTACATTCTGCGCATACTTCTAAATGTAGACATACCTACATACGTGTTTTAATTGTATAAAATGTTACTTACCAGAATTATTTGAAATACAGTCGTGCACATCATAAAGAGGTCCAGATAGAACGAAATAAATAACAGGGGACTGTAAAGTCTGTTTATATCTTCACAGAATCTGAAACAGAGGAAATGCCTGAATCAAATGAACTTAACCCTTTAAAGCCTAGCGGTAACTTTACATACCACCAGGTTTAACATTAAAAAATTCTACGTGGTGCCCACATTGCGTTTATGTGTTTTGTATGGATCTCAGAACAAACAGCAACTTTTGCCTTATAAAACATTAAGAGACTGGTTTTTATAACCGAAGTGGAGAGTGTTTACAGCGCGGTACGCACTGAGTCCTTATCTAAAACAGATACGTTCCGTCTTTAAAGGGTTAAAGGGGACGTTTTAAAATGACCAAGAATTTTCGAGTGTTAGATTTACAGCTGTTATATTCCAGCCAGTTTTCTGATAATACCAAACAGACTGAGTGTCGCAGTATTTATTGTTGCGACACTTGGAAGCCAGTGAAGATAACTGACAGGGAGGCAAAGTCATTGGAAGCAACATGTATCAAGAGTGCCTCCATGTAATTTTCTGCGACAAGGTCTATTTAATTAACCTACCAGTAGGTCTTGGGTGGGACACCCTCGAACAAGGTAGAAGGATCAGTTTTAACGTCTGAACGGGCTAGAATGACCCAAATCAGGTCTGGAGGAGGAGAAGAAAGATAAAAAGAAAGTGTTATTTGTAAACTTTCTTGTTCTCTTGATATCATTCGATGTACATGGGACATTAATTATAGAAAGGCCAAGGAAGACGCGAGAAACAGTGTAGTAGTAGTAGCGAATTGACCCTAAGCGCTTGGACACCACCACGTCATACTTTGGAGGATGAGTTGAAGAAAGATAGAACGGCTAAAACAAGGAGCAGAAGACGTGTATTTAGGGTGTTCTGATTACTTTGAGGAAGCAATTATTCCCGGAGATCCGAAAATAATTTTATATATGAGGCAGTTTCCTAGTTACATAGGGGTTCCGTTCCTGAAACCTCTACGTGACTTGGAATTTACGCAAGTCGGAATTGACCCCACCATCATTTATTTATCACACCTTATCGGTTTGAGTGTCAGTGTACCTGTTAAAAATATTATTTCTATCAGTTTTTCATATGAAACACCCAAAGTAAAATACATTTAATAATTACAGTATTAATAACACAGTATTATTCGGGTAATCAAATCGAGAATAATGAGATGGGCGCGGCATGTAGCACGTATGGGGGAAAAGAGAGGTGCATACAGGATTTTGGTGGGGAGACCTGATGGAAGGCGACCACTTGGGAGACCCAGGGGTAGAGGGGAGAATGATGTTAAAATGGATCTTCAATAAGTGGGATGGGGCATGGATTTGATTGAGCTGGCTCAGGATAGGGACAGGTGGCGGGCTCTTGTGAATGCGGTAATGAACCTCCGGGTTCCATAAAATGCGGGGAATTTCTTGACTAGCTGAGAAACTGGTAGCTTCTCAAGAAGGCCTCTGCTCCATGGAGTTAGTTAGTTAGTTATTAATAACACAGTATTAATAGGGTGTCCAGCTTGCAGTTTGTGTTATGACCTGTTGGTGGCACTTTTATGAGCCGAAACTAGCTGCCGATAAAACGTGTGTGAAACGACTTGTTGGATCCGATTGTAGAATTAAATAAAATATAGGGATATACTTGTGATCGATATGCCAACGAGGATGTCCTACATTCAAATTCTTGAAAATTAATTTGCTGTCTTGTGGGTTATGACACCGCGGTGTTCACCAGGATTGTGGAGCAACCTGCTGCCCCCTGTTTGGGGTGTTATGGGCCAGCAGGTTGCTCCGAAACTTTGATGCTCGCCTATAAAGCTACACAACGTGATAAACCAAAAGACCATAACCTCTAGTGACTTTGGTGTTTATCTTTTTCCGGTTGGTTTATACGAACAGTCACAAAATGTTGTGTCTATTTTGGAACTAATGAACTGGAATTCCTTTTCTGTCTGAACGTTGAACATCTGATCACAAGTAATCGTGTACTGTAGGGCCAACTTGTATCAGATTTGCTTGAAGTAATGGAAGAGGGACTGAGGAGCTCTGCTTCTTAGACTTCGTATATCATAGTATAATAACTTTATATCATTTACCAAGAATATTTAGTTTTGAATGACGTATAAGAATTTTTCGTGTGTAGTGTTTGGGAAGCAGTGTTAAGTAACTGCCCTACTTCGTTCGTAAGAATTAAAACAACCTTGGGAATGTAGAATATCAGGGTTTGAGGCTGCAGGTGCCTTTGAAACGTTCGTATGTGCTGGTAATCTACACAAGGTTGCACTGCGTAAGATTGTAATGGTAACATTAAGTGACGTCAGAAACTCAAATCGCATATGGTAAGGTAGGAACTGAGTTAAGGTAATGTACTTACTCTAGAAGAGCCTGGTGGTATTTGATGCAATGAACCAAGTAACCTGCTGTTTCCTTTGTCTGTTGGATTCTTCCTGCTCCAGCTTCTTCGAAATTTGGGTTTCTTTCCCACCGAAGTTCTTCATTTGCATGCAAGCATATACCCGCTCCATTATCTGTGTCATACTTCAGACCTGCGGCCTTCCTAGATTCCTTTCCGCTTGTCCATACGTACGTTGCCTCTTTGAGCAGACGTCCATTTTTTGACTCCGAGTATGTTGAACCAATTTCTTTGTCCTGTGTGAAGTCTGACAATGTGGGATCAGCAGAGTCTTTCAAAATCATGGCTAAGATTTTGAAATGGGCTGCTGTGAAAGTAGTTACTGCGAAAAAGAGCAGATTATATCCCGTAAAAATCATGACAAGGCTGTATATTGGAAAGGCTTGGTATACCCACAAGATTTGATACACGGGGGAGTGTGTGGCATTGGGTGGTAGCCACATTTTGAAACAGAAATACTTGTACTCCCAGTTTATTTTCTGATCGTAAATATTGTTTGTGCTTTCAACATTTGTTTCTTCTTGCTTCATTTCTGTACACCATAAGATAAGTGGAAATATGACCCATATCAGAATAGCACAAAAATTTGTAGCTATAACTACCCATGAGAAAACTGCATTTCGACTGGACGCCTCATTTAGAATGAGCCTGTGTTTCCTGCTAAATTGAAGGTTTTTGGTGTAGTTACGAAATGTTGATTGCATTTTTGAAGTAATGAGCTGTAGTTGTTTCCTGTGGAGCACTAAATACAATCCAATGGAACTGTTGCTGATTGCTGCAGCGAGTTCGAAAGTTATGTCCGTAATATTGCTGACATTTCCCCAGTGCTGATGAAGAGCAAATATTTGGGCAATCATTGCCGGTACAAACCACAGAAGAGAGAGAGCTGAATATATGTTGTATATCTTTATTTTCCATGGTCTGTTACAGACACTTTCTGGTGGTAGGGTGCCTGAAAGTTTAAAAAATGTCAAGAAGAGAAAAAAATGTTTTGTTGAATTCTCTTGTTTGCAGTTATTTATTGAACCTCGAAATATTCCGAACCTCATATCTGTAAACGTACGATAATTACAATACGTTCTTCTCTTGAACTGTGTTATATTGCAGAATACGAGGTCGAAGTCTGAACTTTCTATTGCAGCAAGAAGTGCTGTCTGGTTCTAGCGCTTCCCTATAAACAAGTTATGCTTCTCGAGGTTCTTGTGACAGGGAAGGTTACAGTTTTTAGAAGAGTGATTTTTGAATGTAGAAGCTGCAGTGTACTGTTACAGAATACAAAATTAACACAAAGCATCGTGCTTCTTTCATGTGAATTATTTACTGGTGAATGTGGTGTGTCATTAGTCTCTGAATTAACTTCATTGATGCTAAATAGCTGATATCATTGACACTGAAACAGCTTATTTATTAACGATTTCGTTACTTTCGTGTTTGTTAGCCTACATTAGTTCGTTGTTGTCCTTATATTGCTGAAAATTCCTTACGCGAATGTTTAACCTATTGTTCCAGCAGTTTTTGAAATTCAGCAGTCCACTGTGCACATGAATGTGCCCACAGTTCTAGAAAAATAAGCCTTTTGTGTCAGATTGGCGGTACTGATCTAGCTAAATTCATAGAGGAGAGTCATCCTTGAGAAGGCAATAGATTATTAGCTAGTGAAAGAATTCCCTCCCATCCCCTTAGCCCGTATTTAGGTTTATGAAACCGGCGGGTTCGTTAATGTGTTCACAAGAGCCCGCTACTTGTCCCTGCCCTGAGCTAGATGCAAGAAGTCCACCTCCTACCCTTTTGTGTCTTTAAAATACACTTTGATACTATCTTTTCATCTATGCCTAAAACATGTGCACATTTTTCTTCCTCCCCGTGCATGCCACCTGCCACATCCAATTTATTCGTTTTTGATTTGATTACCTTAACAATATTTGTTGAAGAACACAAATTATGCAGCTGTCTCCACATACCTGTTACTTACTTCCTCTCAGGCAAAGATAGCTTCCTGAGCAATTGGTATTGATATAAACACAAAAACGTAGACAAATATTCGGGCTGGATTGTAGCAGTTGCTAAGAGATGTCAGTTGTATGCAGATTTGTATATTAAGTTCCATATACTCTCATTTATCTGTGGTATGTACAAGTATTTCGACGTGTATAGTTTACCATAGAAATATTCCAGGTAGATTCAGGAGACACAGGCGCCATTTTTACAGACCATTCATTGCTCTTGTGGAGTATTAAAAAATGTAACACATAAATAAAACAAAAACCACTTCCTACCCGCAATTAAATGACTGCTCTTAAACATTATAGCAGTTTGAAGCAGTGTTAATAGAATTATACCTCTGAGTCACAGATTCTTCTCCGATGATGGATTTGTAAATGTTGAGTGATGTATAACAGGGCCAAACAGTCCAAACTGGCCCAGAAAGTGGTCACTGCCATCCTCTGAAACGTCGGTAACTATTTACCAGTCGACATGGCGTAGCAACCCTGTAGACTTGAATCTTCTTCTCTGTTGTTCTTTATGTATCTAAAACTAATTCATTCACGTTCTTCGCCTTTTTACAGGAGCCTTTGCAGAGCTGCAAAAAATGACTATTAGCTCTTCATGTTTGTCCGTCCGTCCATGCGCGTGTAACAGCTGGTCTCCCAGTGTACGGGTTTTGGAGATATCTTAAATGCGGTGCTTTTACTAAAAAGTCTGTTGAGAGAATTCAAGTTTGGTTAAATATGGACAAAAATAAGGAGCACTTTATATGAAGTTCTACATGCGTTGATGTCTACTTCGGTTACTGACGTTACCGTTTATTTTCTGATTACCGTGTTAACCGTGGTTACCAGAGTTATACTGTCTTTGCTACCATGTTTGCCGGGGTTACCAATATTCACTAGTTGCTATAGTTACGCGAACGCACCGGTTGTGTTTCGCTCTGCGGACATGTCCTGTGTTGTTTAAGCTAATATAAAGTTGCATAATTTCAGGCTTCCGCCTGATGTAGATGAGGTCTGCGGTCTTCTGGGATCTTACGCAGCGTTGAGCGGTAGTTATGTACCGACGTTTCGGGACAACCTGTCGGCCCCATCTCAAGGGTTAACGGTCAAGAAGTCCAAGTCTTCTGGGAGTTCTTGCCCCTTGAAGATGTGACCTGTAGATTGTCCCCAAACATCGGTACATAACTACCGCTCAACGCTGCGTAACATCCCAGAAGAGCGCACATCTGATGTCAAGTTTATTCTCTGTTGTATGGGTCTATTAAAAAAATGGCCACGTGAAGGACACACAACACACCTGTATGTTAAAACAGTTTTAAATTACAGGTAGAAGACAGTAAACCCATTTAAGAAGCGTTCATAATGTGGTTTAATCTCAGAAATCGAAAGTACACACAAAATTTCCGTGAATACGGTTTTCTCGATTTAGGAACCCCAGACTCTGAATTAGGATTCGTAGGATAAGGAAAGAATGGTACCAACTGCACCCAACAGCAGAAGTAAAATAGGCATTTAGCTTGAAAAAGTTTTGATTTAGATTGTGATGCAATAAAAGCTGCTACAGGTAAGGCACAGTCGCCATCATTATTAGTGCTTTTGGGTCAAGTATGTTGAACTTAGGAGTGAGAGTTTCTTTTAGAAAGAACGTTGATTCTATGTATGTTTTATGCGTAGTGTTGTACGTGAAAAGGGTTCAAACATTCGACACAGCATCGTTACCAACTGGTGCACTGGACAGGCAGGTACGAGCAAATGTGTGTAAATTATGTACTGGTGTGTACTGTGTGTCATTAGTCTCAGAGTGCAGCTTGATTAATTCTGCCTAATTGACATCATTAGTCCTGAAGCTGGTGCCTTATTAATGCGTTAGTTATTTATATTTGTTTGTGTGTTTGTTTGAACGTCTAAGGGTCAGTTTAATGTTGCCAATATCAACACCCATTCCACCGCCGGTTCGCTTCTGAATAGATTATTTCCGTTAAGTCATCATTGATAAATCCGTCGTAGGTCTATGTGCTGAAATAATATGAGCACGTGTGCTTGTTTTTGACGACTGTCCCATAAGAGATTTCGTAACTACTTTCTGGCGCGTTCAAAACGAAAATGTAGAAACAGGGCCTATTGCTTTTGGAATTTAAGGCTTTCGGTCTTTTTGGATGTTACGTGACGTACGTTAGTGGTTGGTTACCGATGTTTCGGGATAACATACCGGTCCGCCTTCAAGACCCTGTGCACACCACACCGCATGTTATAAAGGGACACCGTCCGCATTGGATTGAGGACTACTGTAGTTATTGGAATATACACTGCCAAGACTTGGAAGAATATTGACTCTAATTATACTTTTTATATTCTGAATATTTTATATGTAAATGTTTACAATATGACATACATATATATATATATGTCCATAGTGCAGCAGAAGGTTCACATATTTTATCCATGTAGAAACTGGTACTGACTGCAGAGTTCATGGAAGGTTGTGAATTTCATATATGTGGTCCATTTTTGTATAGATGGTTTAAATCTCGGTATGTATTCTCTGAAGATGGCATTGTCATGCCGAAACATGTCGGAGTAAAGTGACTAGGCCTGTAATGTCATATATATTGTAAGTGCATTTAGTTGGTATATTAAAACAAAATAGTTAATGAACCTTCGGCTTTCACAAAGTGAAGGTAATATGACTAGGTGAGTAACTAGCAGCTTTTTAAGAAGGACTCTGATCTGCGGAGTTAGTTTGTTGTTTTAGGTTCTGTTGCCTTTTTCTTTCAATCTTTGGCGATGAACAAATCAGGGTTGTCAATGATTATGTTTCTCGTCTTTCTTTCTTTCTTTCTTTCTTTCGTTCTTTCTTTCTTTTTTTCTTTCTTTCTTTCTTTCTTTCTTTCTTTCTTTCTTTCTTTCTTTCTTCTACCTACTTGTTCACATTAGGTGTCGAGGGTTTGTGACTTCATTTGATCACACTCAAGCACACACCACAGTCGGTATGACTCCTCTGGACGAGGAATCGGCCCGCCGCAGAGACCTCTACCTGACAACACAAACACTGTACAAGAGACAAACATCCATGCCCCCCGGTGGAATTCGAATCCCCGATCCCAGCAAGCGCTCGACCGCAGACCTACGCCTTCGACCGCGCGGCCACTGGAATCGGCTGTTATGTTTTTCTGAATTTTTTAAGTTCTCCCCTTTCTCCCTTTTACCGACGTCAGTGATACACCACGGTATTGTGATGTTCTTTCATTCGCACAACAGGTGGGTAAAATTGACTTCCCATCTCTGATTCTTGTTTACTCAGGCTATTCATGTGTTTTAATACTCTCGTAGTTTCACTTCGAATGGTTTTGTACTTCCTTCCTTCCTTCCTTCCTTCCTTCCTTCCTTCCTTCCTTCCTTCCAGTGGTCGCTATTTATTACGCATTTAATTTATAGCAGTCCTAGAGTCAAAACTTATGTACTGCTGTAACAGTATTAACTCGCACTTACAAGACACGACTGCGCTTAATCACAGTACATTTCCACTGTAATTAATCGGTTGCTGGTCATAACATCTGTCTGACTTCCCCTGCAAAACCGCTGGCGGGGTCAAAGCCCTTCTCATGTGTCTGTCAGAGTAAGTAGAGGTGAGAGGTCAGATTCATGCTGCGGCCACTTCCAGTGGAAGCATTCTCTTTGTCCATCGGATAGGAGGCTGGGCACGGCGAAGTATATAAAAGTGTCTCTCCTTGCCGGAAACGTCCCTGTTCGTCCAGCCCGTAGCCTGTCGCTTGACCGACACACGTATTGCGGCTTATTGTATAGTGGATGGCGCTAGATAGTTTTACTGTAAGGTACTAACTATATTTTAGGACAAAGTAACTGCGTTGATGTTTTTCGGTCATTGTTCTACGTTCATTCAGTGCACTGAGACACTTCAGAACATTCTGTTGCTCTGACGTTGGTTTGTTACTCCTGGGCTTGCATCAGGATTGTGTAGTAGGCGTAAACAGTATTGGCCATCTGAAAAATAGAGAGGTTCGGAATGGAGTTAGTTCCACTGTTCTTTCTTCACGAACACGTTTATCTCTTATCGTATGTTCCTATGGTCCTTAAAGTACGCAAGTATTAATCTTTCGAATGGACGTACTGCTTAATGAAAGAATGAAAATGCGTTTTCCTTGTATTTGGCCAATATAACGTACATATATACAGTATACAGGATGAATGAATAATACACAATTAAGTCTACAGAAGACGAATCTACACCACAATATTATATAAGCTTAGGTCTTCTGAAGCTTGGTTGCCTCCCGCTGATTAATGAAACTGCTCAAAGTGTCCACCTTGAGCCTCAACACATGACGCTGCACGTCTGAACAGTGATTGCGTGACTGGCTGGAAAATTCCAGGTGTCGTACGAATGATCTAAAATCCATTCTGTGTTCGTTGTTGCAAGTCCTGGAGGTCACTGACATCTGTAGCATAAACAGTAGACTTTAGATGTCCCCAGAGATAAGAATCTGTTTGACTTAATTAGGGGAAGAAGCAGTGCTGTTGTTACACATCACCGTGTCCATTATTCCGGAAAAACGTTGTTTGAGAATTCCCGAACTGATAAAATAAAATGTGGAGAATCATCATGCATGAACCATAAATGAATGCTATTCTGCAGATCCGCGTCTTGCATTAACAAATACAGAATGGATATGAGATGATTTGTACGGCACCTGGAATTTCCCAGGGAGTCAAGGCAGTCACTGTTCAGATGTGCAACGCCCTGTGTTATAAGCTCAAGGTGGACACTTTGAGCACTTGCTTTCATCATAAGGAGTCCGTAACTCGGAAACCATGCTTCAGAAGGCCTATGTTCGTACAATTTTTTTTTTTGGTATTGTGGCGTAGATTCACCTTACGCAGGTTTGGCCGTGCAGTTTCCCTTCACTCTGTGTAGAAGGGTGTGTGTGTTTTAAGTTAATATAGGCCCACCCCATTTGTCATAGAGCTACTCTGTAACAGTGCCGTAACTTTACTAATAGTGCATTAGGACAGGTGTGCACTAAGCCCGGGTGCCTTGTCGCCCGGACATCTAAAGTTTATATAGTGGCGCCTATATTTGCAGCTTTACTATTGCAGGTTTTTCGTCCTGCGTACTAAAGTGTGTGTCAGTTCACATGCTTGAATGAGGCTCATAGGTCATTCCAGAATTGTGGGTCCTTAGTATGGAACTTGCTTCATATTAGTCATCTGACATCTAAAATTTTCAACTGGTTGCTAGGTTTTTGGAAAAATTTGTGGGGCTCTGCATTAGGGATCGGTGAAATCTTACACGTTTATCAAGTTCAGAGAAAGGGTAATAGTCTGACTTTGGTACATTACGTTAGCAAATCCTTCCAGAGATACAGCAAAGAAGTGTCCTGCTGACAGCCGCACAACTTTCTGAGACCGCATGATAACGAACTGTACGTATTTCTTGAAGCGCTGGGAAGCGTTGAACCATTTGCATGCATATATTGCTCGTTCCACGGCTTCGCTCTGTTGAGAAAAAAATAGGTGGTGTGTTGTACTTTTAGGGTGAGACATTCCGTTGGGATTAATGAATAGACAAAATACGTAAGTGGACGGTCAAGCACAAGTATATTTTCGGACAGTATCGTTTATTATACAAAACATGTTTCTCTCTCTCTCTCTCTTTTTTTTTTTTTTTGCGAAGGCCTCCGCAAAGGATGTTACGGACGCACCGCAGCCTTAAGGCTTATTGTGCAACTCTGTGATGAAGAGGATTAATTTTTTGTCATTTTTCCGTGTAATCGAGCACCGGTGGAATGGAATTTATAGGGAAAAAGCCGAAGTACTTGGGGAAAAACCTGTTCCACTGCCACTTTATCCACCACAAATCTCACATGGACTGACCCGGTATCGACCACGGGTCTCCGCGGTGCTAGGCGGCGACTAACCGCCTGATCCATGGCACGGCCCGGTTTTTCTCTTACGAGGTATATTTTTATGCCTGTGCGTAATGATGGTTTTATGAAAAAAGGCGAAACATGTGTCACGTTTGGGACAATAGAAGCTATTGCCTGAAAATGCCTTTGGGATTGATGGTCAATTTGTTTATGTGTTTGTAGTGCGTTTAGTCTTATGTGAACAATGTGCTGCGACACAAAATACTGTAAATAATACCTGCTCTGTCAGAAGCTCTCCGAACCAGCAGATAAGGAATATTGGAACCCAAACAGTAATCATGGCGCCCAGGAATTTGAAAGAACCCGTCTCTCCAGAGCCCTGCGAAAGCGATAATATTCCTTTAAGCATTTGAATGGTGATAATAGTGCTATAAAATCCAGCCTCTTTGCACTGTGTCGAGTGAGCGCATTTTACGGTAATTTAAATTTAAACCTCGTCCGTCGTGGGCAGTAGGTGGAATTTAACCCTCAGTGTTATGGAAGGTTTAATCCATTGTTACTGCGTACTTGTTTTTTTAATTCTAAATCGTATTGGCCACTGTAAAGGATGCATTAAGTTTCATTAAGCAGCTCGACAGGAATGGCGTGAAGGGGTGTACAGGTATAGGTTGTCCTAATTTGATAGAATTAATGCCCTTGTGCTGCGGAACATTCAATGGCATGTCTTTAAGTAGTCCGTCCAACACAACTGTTTATTTAAAAGGGCAGATAGGAAGACATGTTTGAGTTACAGTTGATGATCCTTGGTATATCATACAACATTTAAAAGGAAGGCAAAACGTGATGTATATAAGTCCATCATTCTGGTTTTACTCTGTAGGATCCCACAAGTTCAAGAGTATTGCAGTGATAAAACTGTAACAACTTGTTGGTCAATCCGTAGGTTATTCACAGTTGTAGAATTTTTGTGATTTTGGCCAAATATATATTTTAATGTTAAATTACTTTAAAACACATGGGTAAAATTGCTGGATGAAAGTTGTTAGATGCTAAAGTTTTTTTTACTCTAGTGATCGTATGTCAAGAAATTAGAGACGTATGTGTCGGGTACGTATTTTATGTGTCATCGGATTGTACGAATCGCGCCGGGTGTAGGGAGGTTAGTAACACGGAAGTATGCCTTGGTTGTTTTTGTCACGTATGCTTTGTCTGAGATTCATTGATATGCCCTTTTTTTTTACTATTACGTGGTTTCTACTTGATATTCGGGGTTACTGGCTGATTTTTTTAGTATTTTTGTGGTATCGGTATGTTTATTGTTTACGTAACGCTTGACATTACTTAAACAGTAAACAGGACTACTCACCGGAAAGGAGCGTAGGTGAGCCTTAGACTCGGTCTGGAGACAGTGATGAAAAGTTTCTACCTTCGCCGGGGATCGAACCCCTATTATCCGTCGTGTAATCGCTATACAAACTAAACTAAATGTCTCATGGTTTCCATTGGCAATATGAATTTTTTTGTTATTCATACCATGGATATTCTTACAATTAATATATTAACCAGCTTTTGCATTTAATAAAATACATTCGGAAGTGTGAAACCCCTATAAAGTGCTACGTGTTTGGGCATCGAGGTGCTGGTCTTATACTTCTTTGTCAGAATAACTCCCTGATGATGGCACCTTGATGCCGAAACATGTAGAAGTTTATAGGAGTTTTATACTTCTGAATTTAATTTATTAAGAGCGTAAGATGGTTAACCTTTTAAAAGCCCAGCGGTAACTTTACGTACCATCAGGTTTAACATAAAAAAATTCTGCGTGGTGCCACATTGCGTTTATGTCTGTTGTACGGATCTCAGAACAAACAGCAACTTTTGCCTTATAAAACATTAAGAGATTGGTTTTTATAACTGAAGTGGAGAGTGTTTACAGCGCGGTACGCACTGAGTCCTTATACAAAACAGATACGCTTCGTCTTTAAACGATTGATGTATTAAGTATGAGTATTTGTTTACGATGGACTTACCACTGTTGCCTGAAACACTGTAATACACATGAGGGCCCCATTCAGAGAGAAGAATATGAACAGGAGGTTGCTGAAGACGCCATCAACGTCTTCAACGTATCTGGCGGAGAGAACGATATTATTATTAGCAGGCCAACATTGCCCAAAGTAGGTATGATTACTGAAGTTAGTAAGCAGGGCTGTGGAGTCGGAGTCGGAAGGAATTTTAGGTGGAGTCGGAGTCGATAAAAATGTACCGATTCCGACTCCGACCTCAATCTAAAATCTTAACTAGATACTCCAATTCCAGAGCCCTGATAGCTACAATAACCATTAGACTTATACTTAAATATAGGTTATAAGTCTAAAACGTAGACTGATGTTTCACGTGGTGACGATGAATTGTCTTATAGGTTTACCATTATTAATATATATTGAGTTCTTATGAAGGAGTCGGAGTTTTAAAAATTGAGAAGGCGGAGTCGAAGGTTTTGTGTACCGACTCCACAGCCCTGTTAGTAACTTTAGTAAAGGTAAAGGTCATCCTATGACATGCAAATGCAGACACAGAGGGGAGGCGCAGGTATAGCTTCAACCCATTCGCAACCTGGGCGCTAGAAGAGATGGATGGTCAGCACCACGCCCCGGCCGCTTTACCCCCAGGAAGGACCCGGAACCCATTATATAGGAGGCTGGGTGGACTGTGGACCGGTCTGGATGGGCACGGAATATCTCACACCACCAAGATTCGATCCCCAGATCGTTCAGCCGTATCTAGTTGCGATATCGCGTACGCTATCCCGGCCGTCTAATAACTTCAGCAACTCACTAGATTTTTGTAGCGAAGGCATTAAGTTATCGTTTTGTGTGTAAAGTCCTTTTCTCTCCGGTTTATTTAGTTTTTGTATCTCTGATATAGTTGGTAGGCGCCCATAACTAGTTTATAGGCGCGTTCGCATCCTTGTGGGGCGGCTTTTAAGACCAGCGTCCGTTTTTCCAGAAGCATGGAACAATTCGAGGATTTCTGAACAGAGTTCAACGAAAAAGTGCCGAGGTGTTTTAATTTTAGTTCATATCGGAATAATTTGGAGACCATTCTACACGAGGATGTATCTGCATTTCGGTGTCCCTCAGCAGTTGCATTCCTGCTTTGCGCATGCTCAGATCATTGGCATTCCTGTTTTGTGCGTGTGCAGAGAGTTGTTATCCCTGCTCTGTGCACGCGTTCTTCCTGTTATGCTGTGGATCCACTCGTAAGTTACCGTATGACAGCGAAGTCTGACTTTGTATGATTTAAATTTCGTGTGCCAGAAATGGAAATGTTGTGATTCAAAAAGTTTGTTTGTTTTCCGTTTCCCAGCAAAAGCGCTACAATCGAGCGTAATAGAAACTGCGAACTAATGCTGGCCTTTGTAAAAGAAATGGAAATGTTGTGACCCAAAAAGTTTGTGTGTTTTCTGTTTCCCAGGAAAAGCGCTACAATCGAGCGTAATAGGAACTGCGAACTAACGCTGGCCTTTGTAAAATAAATGGAAATGTTGTGACCCAAAAAGTTTGTGTGTTTTCCGTTTCCCAGCAAAAGCGCTACAATCGAGCGTAATAGGAACTGCGATCTAATGCTGGCCTTTGTAAAAGAGCGAGTGCACCATAATTCGAGTGCTTAAGTTGAGCTTTCATTTCCAAAGCCAGCTAACTGACTGACTGACTGACTGACTGACTAACCAACCAACCAACCAACCAACCAACCAACGAACTCACCAACCAACCCACCAACCAACCAACCAACCAACCCACCAACCAACCAACCAACCAACCCACCAACCAACCCCCATGGAGCAGAGTCCTTCCTGAGAAGCTAACAGGTCCTCAGGCAGTCGAGAAATTCTCCGCGTTTTGTGGAATCCGAAGGTTTATTACCGTATTCACAAAAGCCCGCCACCTATCCCTATCCATTCCGTGCTTCCCCATCACACTTTTTGAAGATTCTTTTTAAATTACTGTCCCATCTACGCCTTGGTCTTCCAAGTGGTCTCTTTCCTTCAGGTCTTCCCACCAAAACCCTATACTCACCTTTCCTGTCTCCCATATGTGCCACATGCCCAGCCCATTTCATTGTTCTTGATTTGATCACCCGAGTAACATTTGGTGACGAATACGGATCATAAAGCTCCCCGTTATGTAGTCTTCTCCACTCTCCTGTTACCTCGTCCCTCTTACGCGCAGATATTTTCCTAAGTGCCTTATTCTCAAATACCCTCAGCCTATGTTCGTCCCCCAATGAGAGATAAAATTTCTTACCCATATTAAAGCACAGGTTGCTTATAATTACGGATTTTGTAATTTTGTCTTAAATTAATGCGTACGTCGCTTTTACGTGATCATATCTGTACGCGTCTGGTGCTTACACTTGCCATACCGTATAGAACTCCTTGGTATAATGACTCAGCCGGACAGGCACTTGTTAGACATACGTGTATAATACAATGGTTGGGATACCCCGACGTCGGTGTAAACATTTTGTTTGCAGTTACAGATAAAATGTACACAGTACAAGCACAACACTACAAACCTGAGGAAGAAAATGCTCAGCGTGGCAGTGGATGAAGTTTCATATGTTTTTCAAGGACAATGTGGTCATATGTGAGGAACATGGTGGACTTTTAACCCTTTTAAGGCCTAGTGGTTACTTTATGTACCGCCAGGTTTAACAGTAAACAAGACAGCCAATGTGCGTATGAAGTAATTTTGTGGCTCGTTCGCTTAACCATTTTGCAGTGGAAATGCAAGGGAGCATTCTGTATGCGTTGTTGTGGTGCATGTCACTGTCAACTATATAGAAAGATTGAGTGTCGCGCAACAATGATTTTATGGTAAATTTATGTTTCCGGCAACAGTACAAATCATACATACCAGTTTTTGAAAGAAACTCTATTCAAATTCATTTCCGCTGTCTTCACATGTTCCGTATAAACCCTGTGTTGAAGCAAAGGGATGTTCGTTTGCTCGTGGCCTTCTGTAGATGTAAAATATTGCTAAGAAATCGTGATGTTAAATATGTCGTTCCGCAATTTCGCAGTTTTTGTAAGTGTTGGTGTAAAACATTTTGCGAGATCAGAGAAAGTAATCAGTTACGAAGCCATTAGTGTTAAACATTAGGGGGCGAATCTGTATTATTGCCTTGGTCATCCAGCATGCAAATCGCATATTTTCTGCGCTACATTATATTGTCATCTGTGGCCTGTCTGGCTGTACCATGTTTTTCCACATTATCTCACAAACTGCATGATTTTCGGGAAAAAAGTTATTGAACGTAAGATGTATGTTTTGATTTTCTCTGCAACTTTTGTCTGAAACATGTTTCATTCTAAGAAGAATTCAGCGAGATGCCATCTCAAAATTACAAAGGTCTTCGTGTGATATATCTGTTATTCTTCTCAGATTTTAGTCAATCTTGAGTTTTCTTACCCAAAATCCATCAAATACTAAATTCCATGGAAATCCGTCCACTGGGAACCGAGTTGTCCCATGCTGACAGACTGACTGACAGACACGACGAAGCTAGTAGTCACTTTTCACAGTTCTGCGAACGCGGCTAAAAATTCTACGTTTTGCCCACAGAGGGCTTTTTATGTGTTCACTATAGCTGTCTGAGCAAACAGCTGTTATTTTCCTACGCAGCATTAAGTGATCTGTTTTCATACCCGAGAGGCGCGTGTTTACTGTATGGTACGAACTAAATCTTTAAATTTAATGCTGATTCATGTTAGTCTTTAAAGGCTCAGGCCTCTTACCGTTTAGGCCCAGGTTCAATCCCAGATCAGTCCACGTCAAATTTGTGGTGGAGAGACAGTGACACTGGGACAGGCTTTTTTTTTTCCGAGTATTTCGATTTTCTCCTGTCAGTATCATTCCACCAGTGCTCCATACCCGTCTTCTTATACACATTGTTCTTACTAGAAAGACGAACGTGTGAATCCCCTGGACCTGCCGAAAAAGGAGTGTCGTTTCGGAAATTGGGGAGCATTGGATAGAAAACTACCTTCACTTAGTCTTTAAGGAGTTAAACTGTATGTCGGTCCAGGATATGCGGACGGCGTATAACATGTAAAAAAAAAAAAAAAAGGTAAAGCAATCCCATTACAAGCCTGGACACGCCCTGAGGGTTCCAGGAGGTTGATGCTCCCAGATTTCTAGACAGTCGGCACATGAAGGTGGTAAGGTTGTCAGCCCTACGCACCGGCCGCGTTTACCCCCCAGGAAATATTCCTGGTACTCATTTCTGTTAGAGGCCGAGTCGACCCCATGGCCATAATGCGGCCGGAAGGATTATGTCAATGAGAAATGCCAATGACACCATCGGGAATCGAACTCGCAACCTTCCGGCTTTTAGTGCAGTGCCTCAACCAACCACTCCACCGCGTGCCCCGCATATAACATTTAAATCAGCAAAATTAATTTACTCACCGAAGTAGAGCCTGGTGGTACTTTATGCAATTAACCAAATAATCTTCAGCTGTTATACCTTCAGGGATCAACAAACGGTATTCATCCAGCTGGGAGGTTTCATCATCATTATTTCCGCTTCTACTGAAACCGGAATTCTTCAGAATTTTTTGTTTTACGAAGCTCTTTCCTTCTTGTAGAAGGTTTTCATTTTTCGTGTCGTACCATATTGAACTTTGTTCAGGATTGTTTGTAGAATATGGTGCCATTATGTACCGATCAATATCGTCTATCAAGTTAGCAACTACTTTGAAATGGGCTGCTGTGAATATCGTAAGGGCGTAATACGTTGAATTGTATGCGGTATTATCTACCAGCAGAATGCCTATTAAGAATGCTTGATACGCCCAAACGAAATAATAGTATGGCTCCTGGTAGATTACGCGTGGTAACCACATTTTATAACACACATAGTCCCACTGAATTTTGTCATCTGTTTCAGTGATGTTTTGCGCCCAACTGCCCTGCTTATTCATATAGTGGTTTAGCCTGAAAACAAGTGGAAGTGACATCCAGAGGAACCACGTTACAGCGTTCGTGATCATGAATATCCACGAGAACTTCCTGATTTTCTTTTTTGCTTCATCGATAATTAGGTTATGTTCCCTTGTTAAAGGTAGTCTGCATCTGCATTCCTCAAACGATTCTTCCGTTCTCAAGATGATTTGTTCCAAAGGCTTTCTGTTGAGCAGTAAGTAGCTTGATATCAAGAAGTGAAGATATCCTGCTATGGCTGGGAAAGCTATTGCCGTCAATTCTGCTACGTCGTCAGACTCCAAATACACAGCAGCAGCCTGGCCAACAAGTGACGGGATATATATTATGACAGTCATGGCCGCGTAAAAGTTAAATGCCGCTAGTTTCCGCGAGGACGAACGTATATTCTCAGATGGCCGAATTCCTCCAACTACAAAGCATTTCATTTGTAGGTCCAGAATCTTCTTCGATGTCGACTCTTCTTGTGGATTATTTTTTGAAGCTTGAAGTAGACCAAAAACCATTTCTGTAAATTCATTAAAAATTAGACATGTTAATGAAATTGATATTCTATAAGTATTATATGCTTTGTAGGATCGTTGGATGATGAAGCAGGAATGAAAATATCTATTGAAGGTGTCTAACACATTACAGTTTAACCCGGTTATAACGACATCGGTTTATGAGACACTTCATTTATAGCGTCAGACATCCTGTGATACCAATTAATTCCTCACTGTTAACAATAACACTACAGTACTCGGTTATAACGACACACCTTTATAACGACAAAAATTATTAAGCCCTTTTTATTATGCTATAACCGATTTCGACTGTGTTTAATTGCTGAGTCGTCCATTAACCTCGCACGCTAATCCCATGATGTTGATTGGCATTTGAAGTGATCGGCACGAAATGTAAAATACAAAGAAATATTCCGTTGTCATACTTACGGTGTGTGGTTACGATATTAAGTTATCAAAATACAAAAGAATGATGTTAGCAAACACGCAGGTGACGATTTTGATAGTGTAATATTCGTCAGAAACACAACACCATCTTCAGTAAACGTTTACTGCAGCTGTGTGACGTTTATCATTAACTCTTCACAGTCAACTCGACAGGCCTCGACTCCAGCTTCGACTCATATTCAAGGGTTACGTAGAAACAAAGGAAATTATTTATCACACATCTATGCTTTTGATAGCCATTCAAAGCAACCCCTATGACAATGATCATTTGCTATTCACATTCAACCCGACATATTTCAAATTCTGTCTGGGCTCATACTCGGAGGTTGTGTGGAAACAAACAAAACTATTGATTACACAATTTTGCTTTGAATTACCGTTCAGTGCAACAGCATAAATGTTATTTGCTATTCACATACGGTACTCTTCGAACTGGACAGTTGTTGAAGGCGGTCTTATGATTGGGAGCTGCGACGGAAACATTAATTCTAAACTTTACTGTTTATGAAATTTATTTTAATAAAACCTACGTAAGGAGAGAAAAGAATGACGTACCACACGCGACCTGTCTCTATCTGTGTCTGCTGTTAGGACACAGAGTAAAAGTATATGCATGATGTGACGTAATTATATATATATATATATATATATATATATAGATCAGTCACGGTGTTGGAATGCCACCTGTAGTTAGGCTGCAAAGAGTGTCTTATGTCTGCACAGCTTCTTTTAAAGTAGAAACTTGATCAGGAACACTTCTAACAGATTAGAAGTTATGTGTTATTTGTTTTTTAATGCCGTCATTTTAATGTCACTTGCTTTGTGGGGGTGAAATTCGGTTTCTTATATGACTACTGACGATTTGTTTTTGTGGGGCAACAGCCCGAAATCGGGCCTAGGCCGCCTCACTGTTGAGGTTTCTAGATAACACACAATTAGACACACACACCCGGTAGGAATTCTCTAAACCGGTGTTTCCCAAACTCTTTTGCTGGCGGACCCTTTTTGTCTTCGAATAATAATCACGGAACCTTATATCTTTGCTCACATAAATATAGTGCCGGATGACAGGTGTCCAAAATTAGATATTTATATCTCAGAAATGATATTAGATATATATGAATACATAGCAGTAATATACGTAACAATGCATTGCATGATTTTACCGTAACTAAACTGATTGTCGCTCGCTTCATGGATGCAGGGTGTTTCTTAATTAGGTAGGCCTATTCTAAGGGTCATAAGAAACGGTGCCAATTAAAGAAGTTCCGCGACTGTTTTTAACAAAACATTACTTCTTTAATTTAAAAAATGAGTAAACTTCAAAGTAGCCATTACAGAAATATGTCGACGGGTCCCCTGGGAACTGGTCGCGGATCCCAACACACAGACACACACACACACACAAGAGACGAACATCCATGCCCTCAGCGGGATTCGAACCCGCAATCCCAGCAATCGAACGGCAGCAGACCTACGCCGTAGAACGCACGGCCACCAGGATCGACAAAGATTTGTGATATTATGGAGCATTTGGAGGCGACCGAGATATATATTCTGAAGATTGTAATAGGCTTGCTGTGGCGGAATTGATTCTGGTATTCGCCGTTGGTTTGCAGATCCTGTAGATTGTGTTTACAGGTGTTTATTTTACTGTGAGATGTGAGAAACGAGGTGAGCGTAATGGAGGCAGATGTTGAACAGGTCTTAACAATGTTTGTCTGTTGTTTGAATAGTGATTCCTCTGAAGTAACTACTCGTACTTGCACGTCAGCGGTCAGCTTCAGCAATTTAGTGCCTTATATGAGCCCCTGAAAGGCCAAGTGATGTAAGTCATATTTCCTTCTTTTGCAGAACTTGCGCCAATTTGGCTGTCAGTGCAATGTGATTACTAATGACCTACCTTGATACACGCGGTGCCCTGAGGGGTAAATTAGTAACTCTGACTGGAAACATTTTACCTGTTCGTAGAGCCTAGCGTTGTGATACGGTATCAGCCAGGGGTCTCAAACTCATATCAAATGCGGGCAATTCAGTGATTAAAACTTTATGGTGGGCCGCATGTCATTTTCAGCAGTAGAATGTTAACCGTGTTGTTTAAAATTGACAAAGTATTATTATTATTATTATTATTATTAGGCACACTATCACACTCAGGTTTGATATTATTATTATTCCGTTATTATTCGGTGTCCTGATTAATTCGTTTCGTTTCGTAGTCCTTCCCTCTTCTACCTACTTGTTCACAGTAGGTGTCGAGGTTTTTTATTTTTACTTGATCACACTCAGACACACACCACACTCGGTAGGACTCCTCTGGACGAGGGATCGGCCCGTTGCAGAGACCTCCACCTGACAAAACAAACACTGTACAAGAGACAAACATCCATGCCCCCGGTGGGGTTCGAACCCACGACCCCAGCAAACGCTCGGCCGCAGACCTACGCCTTAGACGGCGCGGCCACTGGGATCGGTGATTAATTAATTAATTAATTAATTATACTTTTGTTTGTTTTGTCTGTGTCTGCTGCATTTGTCCTTTGTTATTTGTGTCTGTACGATGTGCTGTTGGCAGCGAAAACTGCCTTATTTCGGAGCTGACACCACCTTACTGCAAATGTGGCTAACAGTTTTATTACAGACTATCCTAAAGAAATGTGGCTTCCCATTTTTCTTGAAATGCACGTAACCTAGTATTTTAATTGTTTCTTTATTTTATACGTATACATGGTACAAGTTAAATATAATTATGTCATGTAGTGTACAACGCGCAAAGAGACTTACACAGAGGAAAGATGTCACTCCAACACAGGTACTTGCAGTAGTCACTATGAGAAGGAAATTTTTTCTGTTATTTTTAAAATGACCGAATTCAATAACTTTGGCTTTTGTCCTTCTGTCATTAGGGTAAAAGAGTGCCCTGCAGTCCCAACAAGTGCTATTAATTTCTATTTTGAAATCGTTTATTCGGTGCATTTTAATCCAGTTTATATATTTTTTATTAAACCAACGTACGTATTTGTTGGTTTAATAAAAATGTGTATTAAGTTCAAAGGAACTTCAACATTCGCGAATAACTTCGGCCATTTTCTCAATCTCGATACGCCGAAGTCGCACTTAAAGTTTTAAGGACTACCCGTACTTTGCTGCAGATGAAACAACTGCATGTAGGAGCGTCGGGTAGACACACATTGTTAAAACATACTTTCCCCGTCTTTGGCGACAACGAAATAGTCCGTTTTAGTTCTTCACCCTGAACGTACGCTTGTCCCACTCTGTAGTATTTTAACTATAGATAATATAGAAACGCCCACCCAGAAGTTCTTGCTTTGAACTAAAGTAAAAGAAAATCACAAGCGAATTAATATAAATATAGTCGAATACATTATTCAGTTGATGGGCCAGCCGCATTCTGTAATTAACGTAACATCAGTGCGAGGACCGCATAACGTGAAGTGGCGGGCCACGTATCTGAGACACCTGGTATAAACACTTTTCTTACTTTCCTTCCAAAAGTGACTTAGGCCACTTTCCCTTGTAACGGCTCATATAAATGAAGTGATCGTATGTGAATACACGGGACTGAAGAGCCTGTGGGTAAACTACAAGATCGTGAACACTGATTATAAGTATTGAATGCTTCATAGTTACAAACACGATGACTGCTTATGCACATCACTATTTCTGTGTAAGGCTGTAGAGATTAACAGTGATATTAGCAAACACGATGGCTCTGCACATGCACAAGTACATGCCTGTATTATACTGTAGAGATTAACAGTAATATTTACCTGCACCAGAAAGATTTTTAGCTGAATAGGACAAATATTTTTTTGCTATCTCAATGCCGAAAACGTAATCCGGGTGCAATGGCAGATGTGAACGTGACAGCTGTGTTGCCTTGTTCTGGGCTGATTTGCCTTTGTCACCGTTCTTAAATTTTACTTCGTAAGAAGTTAGGCGGATACTTCTTTGCTTATTGAAACTGCAAAGTAACGTATGGTGAAGTCTGGAGCTATGACGTAACTGGCGGTGCCTTCTTATTATCTTGCACTTTTATATTTAAGCAGTTGCAAAACACATGCAAGGTAATATTCACGCAGAAGGCAGGAACACAATATGTATGTGGTAATTTTAGTCTGTGTCAGAACACACGTTATTTGTTTCTGCTTCAGATTTTTCTTCGTGTCTGCATTAAAATTCGTTCTAATTTCACAACCAATGTCGTCACATCTTTGACTGAAACATGTCTGCATTTCGATGTTTTGCTGGATCAAAATCCTGTTTTAGTTACACTTTGAACACACATAATCACCTGCGTAGATAATTCTGCCATATTTTTAACTTCGCAATTAAGCTGCCCCGGCTATGGGAAACATTTCATAGCAGCCAGTGTTACAGTTTTAAACTAGATCCTTGTTTTCATAGACGTAGGCTAATTTTTTGGGCCATTTTGGTCTTGGTGTACTTAGCTTCACCTTAAAAATCCCCTTACTTTGAGGTCCAAATTAACCCTTTAAAGACGAAGCTTATCTGTTTTATATAAGGACTCAATGCGTACCGCGCTGTAAACACTCTCCACTTCGGTTATAAGAACCAGTCTCTTAATGTTTTATAAGACAAAAGTTGCTGTTTGTTCTGAGATCCGTACAAAACACATAAACGCAATGTGGGCACCACGTAGAATTTTTTAATGTCAACTCTGGTAGTACGTAAAGTTACCGCTAGTCTTTCAAAGGTTAACTTTTATGTGCATATTTACAAATTCTGATATTCAGTGCCTAGGGTTCGTCAGGAGCTGTCAGAGGTCTCCTTCAGTCCCTTAAATAAAATATCCCTTAAAACAAACTACACCAATGACTACCAAACAGACCAGAATTATTTACGACTCTACGCACTGTAATGTACGCCCATTATACCGCGTTTAATCCGAATCGGTGTCATACTTCGGGTCTTCTTATTTAGGGACGGACGGACGGGCGGACATGAAATTAATTGGTGCTATTCGAAATTTTATAGGAGAGCGATGAATTAATTTTTAATTTGGATAAAATCTGTGTTATGTGTTGTAATGCGGAGTTACTGAAATGCAAGGCCGACAGACTGACTGACAACTTTAGTGCTCTTACGCATTCCTTCCGGTAAATATGGGTTGCTTCTTTACAGCTGGCCATTACCGTTCAGTCGGGTTTCCCCAACTCATTTTTGATGAACACCCTGCAATTTCGTGTTGTTCAATGCTTGCTATTATAAATTGCATTCTTAAGTGAATAAATGTGAAAGTTTTTACCGTTAACACTAATTTCTGACGCTGTGTGACCCATATTCTTGATAAAGTGATGTTGAAGGAACTAAGAGTCTTGGTACACTATTGAATATGCAGACTTACTGTAATAGTGTCATTGGGAAATCTGTTTAACCTTAATTTTTAAGCAAGACTCGTACTCAAATTACAGGGCTGGATTATTAAATGTTTAAGAGTAAGTATACAAGAAAGAAACAAAGTTTGAGAGAACAGAAAATAAGGAGTCTGTGGTAGTGCACAAGTCGGCGGTATGAAGAATATCGTATAATTAAGGCGGGCTCCTGTACTAAGAAACAGTTGTCAAATGTTTAGGTATGTACGTCTTTATGTATTTTGTTTTCCCAACACGCATCGTTTTAGGTTCGGAAAGGTAAAATAGTATTGTGAATGAAAACAGTTTCAAGGCAGATTTTAGTCTGGTTTCTGAGAAGAGACACTTTATGAATATGACTGAAAATGATTAGTTTTGTGTTTACACGAATATGTGTCTGAAGTAATTTTAAATGATCCATAACCCTGCATTAAGCAATTAGATATGATAACAAACCGAACAAATACATTTGCTTGTTGGGCGTTAATCAATTTTAATTGATCCGTGGCCGTTCATTAAGCAATTGTATATGATAATGAAACCAACACACACACATTTTTTTCCTGTTAGGATGGCGATTCGCTACACACATAATACTTTTTACCCATCGGAATCAATGACGTATATTTTTACCCGTATTTTGATTCTTAATATGCATTTTAAACCTATCTCGTTTTTAAAATTTAATATTTTATATATATATATATATGGGTTGGTTCTAATACTTTTTTAATGTTTCGATGTATCTATCCTTTGTTATACACCTCTCTGAAGATGGCCACATGAGTCGTCGAAACATGTAACACGTATGCATTGTATATAATACATTTTCATACACTTGCGTGCATTTGTTTGTTTTGTTATCACATTTAATGTCCCTAAAACCATAAGAAACAATTAATGTGAAAACTAAAATCCTCAAGATGTTACGCTGTGTCAACAGGTAGGTAGTTACGGACGTCTCGAAAAATTACATTTCGCGGTCAGTCAGTACAAGCAGTTCAGTGTCGTGGCTACTTAGTGCTCGACCTGCATCTTCAGCAGCACTTCATGTCTAGATGCCCACAGTAGGCATATCGCCATGAAGTGCTTGTGACGTGCTGGAATCAGAATCCAGCAAGAAAGTATATGCACGAAATAATATTTATAAAAGTTTTAAATGAATTACTATTACATTAAATGGCATTATAATAACTGCAGATACTCGAATGATTTACGTTCAGATGTTCAGTAGGACTAGTTATTGCACCAACCAACTTATGCATTGAATAAAATATATTCACGAGCTATTATAGAACTTCTACATGTTTCAGCACCGAGGTGCCATCATCAGGAAGCCGTTCAGTACAAAGAATTTTAGGCCCAAGAAGGTGATCTAGTTACGTGTCACCCTTACGTAAGTGATTGAAATATTAAACATTAACATTCTAAAATGCATGAAGTTAATAACCACAAATTTACAATGTTGTAATATTAAAATTATTAACCTTTATCCTGCTAATGTGGAATATATGGTGAGCTGCTAATAATGCTAGCACCACTAATGTGTAATATTTGGTGACCTACATTTGGCAACGCTGAAAGGAGCCGCTTTGTCTCTCTCTCTCTCTGTGCGCAATGTCTCAACACTGAATCAATCGTGAAAGACGTCATAGCACGTCTTTCACGATTGATTCAGAGTTGAGACATTGTGCAGAGAGAGAGAGAGAGAGACAAAGCGGCTCCTTTCAGCGTTGCCAAATGTAGGTCACCAAATATTACACATTAGTGGTGCTGGCATTATTAGCAGCTCACCATATATTCCACATTAGCAGGATAAAAGTTAAATGTAAGCAGTCCCCGGTATAGTAGTTGTTTGCAACTGTATGGCTCGTACATGTAACTACACATGTCACTAGATCGGCGTGTTGGGCCTACATTCCTTTGTACTGAACGGCTGCCTGTTGATGGCACCTCGGCGCCGAAACATGTAGGAGTGCTATAATAGCTCAAGAACGTATTTTATTCAGTGCATAATTTTATTGGTGCAGTAATTATAAGAATATGCACAGTATAAATAACATAAAATATCCAACAGGGCCTTAAGTATCTCCATAATTCTGTTATAAATGTAGATTAAACTTATCCGAAATGTCGCACACGTTACTAATTATCCAGAGACTGCATGCACGGTTCCGAATAAAACACATACGCTCCCCCTCTACGATGCGAACGATATTGCCTACAGAATCACATTGTTTAACTTATATGACTTTAACACAGGTCTACACAATACATAGCTACACCCGACTGCCCATATATATACACACACACACATATATAGGCCTATATGTACATATATATACAAATATTGTTATATTTATTCTAGTTAAAATTTTTACTTTTTGCATTCACCATAGTATCATAACATTGTGAAGTCTAAGATTCAAGATAATAAATTGCAATTGTAAGTTATAGTTTTTAATTTCTTGTACGGCACGATGATGGCTATTTATTTTAACAGAAACATGACCCTTGCAGATGGGACCGATAGGTTGTCCCGCATCGTCGATTCAGAATTGCCACTCTACGCTGCGTAGTACCCCAGAAGAGCGCCGATCTGATCTACATCGCGGCGGAAGCCTGAAATCACGCAGGATTTTGTCTTGTATTTACTTTTACCTAAGCTAACAACCACTGAATTCGACACCGACTCTATGCTTTATTTTCAACGAGTGCAATGAAGTACGTTCACTAGAATCCCTTTACTATATTACCTTTACAATATAGGAAATATCCAAAAATGTGGGTCTTGCAAGAAGTCTTTGTGTAAGGTTTGTTTGATATGTTCCTGTCATGGTCCCTTCAGAACTTTCTCGTGCTGTCCCTTTGTATGCAGTATATGTATATCTGTATACAACTTAGGTAAAGTGTGTTCTTATTTATAAAGCAGTGAATTGCAGAATTCGAATGGAGCAAGATTGAACAATTGCGACGCTGCCTTCTTTGGCGACATTGGAAATTCCGGCTGTTGGAATTGCAGGAAATTTGCCACAGCTTGCTGAAAGTTACAGTTTTTGCTGAAAGTATAGGTGGTTTATGTCAAACGAAATTGTTTGATTGGGAAAACAAACCACAAAACTGCGAAGAACACAAAGACTGGTAAAGTGAATATTATTAACACTGGTCACATCAGGTTCTCTAGTCTACCTCGTCCTCCTTGTGCATTAGGTGATGCTGAGTGGCTGGTCGGTGTCCTTTGCTTACGAATAATGCATCCGCTTGAGGACGGTGTAGTAGGCATACACGGTATTCGCCATCTGGAAAGGTGGATCATTTTATTATGCGCGGAAACTGTGACACTGAAATTCGTGATGAACCCAAAGCAAGAACATTCACGCAAATTACTTTTGCTAATATACAGTGAGTTTTCTGTTCAACCCCTCGGTCAAGCAAATTTCTGTTTCATGCAACCGTGCTGATCTAGACAATTGCAGTACGCACGTAATGTTAAAATATGCTCTTTATTTAAAATAATATTTCTTCACATTTCGGTTATTTAGTCATCGTCAGGGAAACATATTGCGCGAAAGTGTGTTACTGATGGTTATTTCAATATATAAGTAGCGGAAACCCCGGGGAAGGTGGTCCTCGTAGGGAAGAAATGGTCGCTTTTTATGTATTACCATTACTTTGTGTTCTAAGTCTTTTGGAAGTGAAATTAATATTTTCTTATAAATATTAATTTTTAGAAGACTTTTTGCAGATTCAGTCGCTAGATAGCAGCAGCAACAGCAGCAACAAGAGAGTTGCACTGTGGGACATGTTTAGAGGAATTTTTCTGCACTAAACATTTTGCAAGTTTTGCATCAAGTAATACTGATATTTTACGTATTCCAATAAACATAAATTTTATGGTCGTGCTACATTATTATTGTTTTTTCTATAAAATGAGAAAGTTCGTTACTGCCCCACACCCTAGATTAATATTAATTTTACGACAAATATGATATTTATTTCTTTGTACTCCGGTCCAGCATGTTGTGCTATGAGTACATCTTTGCATCGCCCTTCCTTCTGTGATTGCCATATGACATGTCCATGTTTCATTCCGCATTCGTTATCTAGGGCAATATTTTGTAGCAACAGTCCTCTATGTATTTATTTCTATCTTTATATAGGACATAGAAGAAATGACGTTTCTCTTATCTTTATATATATATATATATATATATATATATATATATATATATATATCAATTCTTGAGCAGGGTGGTGTGGGCAGTATGCTGTATCTGTGTCGTATTGTTTCTGGGTAAAGATAATGGCATTAGTTCTTTTCATTTTTTCTTTGTTTTCTTACTTCTTGAAACCGTTGGGCACGTTTTACGCTGCGGCTCGACTTTGACTCTTAGAGCGTCCGACTCTTCCGCGTTTCTTTTCCCGTGACGTACATAGCATGAAAGGCAGAAAGTAAAATGGACACTTCAGTGAATCTTCATTGGTAATTTAGTACGAGGAAAAATAAAGTTGCAGTTGTCTCTGTGCTTAGTTACGCGCCACACCATGAAGGCATATGGGGAAATATTTCTCGCATTCTTAACCTCGGCGCTAGATGCAGGTGACTGCCCAACTTTACGGACTGGCACCTTTATCTCAAGGAAAAGCCCTGATACTGAATAGGAGACTGAGTGGGCCCCATAGGAGATCTGGGCGCTTTTGACAAAAGGAAAGTCTCTCACCCTTGGTGGAAATCGCACCTGCATAATCACCTTCCCAACAGAGTAACCTGTCTCTTAAAGATAAATTAATAATCTCAGTGAATATTGCTTAGATTTCGTTCATGCATATGTCTAAATGGAAAGAGCTGGTTAAATTTAACCTAGCAATATTTAGTGTAGGAGTAATATTATTGATTCTAATACTGAAAATTAAGAGGGTGTACACGTTACTTCAGAAAAGGTTTCCAGTGATACAACGAAAAAACTTCCGGCGTTGAAGTGGACAGGTTTCTGGACTCGCATGATGAGGAAGAATAAGATTTGTTTGAAACGTGGCGTCCTGCGGTACCAGCAGCAGCGGCAGGAAGCTTGCAGCGCGCGCAGACACTGTGTGGTAACAGAACACTGTAATTAGTTGCATACTTCATAGTTTAACCCTTTAAAGACGAAGCGTATCTGTTTTATATAAGGACTCAGTGCGTACCGCGCTGTAAACATTCTCCACTTCGGTTATAAAAACCAATCTCTTAATATTTTGTAAGGCAAAAGTTGCTGTTTGTTCTGAGATCCGTACAAAACACATAAACGCAGTGTGGGCATCACGTAGAAATTTTTAATGTTAAACCTGGTCGTATGTAAAGTTACCGCTAGGCTTTAAAAGGTTAATAGATTGTGACTTACAGAATGCAGTAAAAGTTTGACATCCGGTACTTCCAGTATGAATGGTTTGCTGGATACCGTAGTTATCCGGATATTAGACTTTTGTACATAATGTGTATCTTAGTGTACCTAGCAACATCGTGGACAGAAGGAATCATTTAATTTTTCCTTTGATATTCTGTCCTGTTTTCCCTGCCAAAATTTCTATTCCATTTTCAGCCCTACTTACCTAAATAAAACCATCAAACAATCCGCCAACACAACGTATATTGTAAGAATATCAACAGCTACATGTTTCGGCTATACTGATAACTCTCGTCGCACTGTACGGAAGAAAATAAAAAGTGTTGACATACGACTGCAAAATGCAGTAAGGGGTGTCAAACTTCACAATGAATTCATACAAAAAATCAGTATAAAATGTGTAACCTAAAATAAGATGTATTATATATACATTTAAAAAGCATGTACAAATAAAGGCAATACAGTGTAGCTGTGTGTATGTAGGTTAAAAACGTTATCTATGTAAAAATAATTAATTAATAGGCTCTCTTTTAAATGGTAAGATTTTTAAACATTGTGTGTGTATAACCTAACACAAAACCAGTGAGATACTGGTAATCAATGGCCGAACTGTAGGCATTTGGTGCTGGGTGCAGTCAGTTGATGGGATAGTGCAACGTGATGAGTCTCTTAGTGGCTAACAGAGAACTCTGCATCACCCATTGCTGTATGTAGCAGCGTTTACTGTATTTGAATGTAAGAGGGAGGAAGTAGCAGAAGGCTGATGAATATTACGTGATAAAAAGTCTTACATGAAATTAAATTAAAGAGCCTTTAGCACACAGTGCAGTTACAAGTGACCAACTGAGGCTACGGGCATCACAATTCTTGTCAGCGGCTAGCAAAAATGCCCAGCTGCCATGCTGATTTTCGGGTATTTTACTGCAAGAAGTGTGACAGTTTCTGTCGAATTTCGAAAATAAAACTTTGACATTTTAAGTTTATTCCCACCCCCGTAATCAGACAGTTTCACTGTCATCAAAGTAAACGAAAACATGCTTTTTAATTTGAATTTTTTGTATGTCAGAGAAAATATTATTAAGTGGCGCGCTTTATTGTTTGTATTTATGAAGATAAACGTACATACGCCTCCATAAGTGGCTGGGGAGTTGGCAAACTTAACACCACCAATAATATAAATATTAAAATAACAAGTTAGGAAGTGTAAGCATAGCGTAATAGATCTGTTACACGCGCCTGTAGATTTTCAGTACGTTAACCTTTTAAAGCCTAGCGGTAACTTTACGTACCACCAGTTTTAATATTCACAAATTCTACGAGGTGCTTGCGTCGCGTTTATGTGTTGAGTATGGATCTCTGAACAAACAGCGATTATTTCCCTATACAACATTAACTAATAGGTTTTTATAACCGAGACGGAGAGTGTTTATTGCGTGGTAGGAACTGGGTAGTTATATATAAAACATATGCTTCGTCTCTAAAGGGTTAATTCTGATTTTCCACTTTGTGTCCTGCATGGGGAGGAGTGGGCACAAGGATACAAGAAATCTCTTCTGCTCCTTCCCTTTGAAAAGGTATCATAATGAAAGCTGGCGTTTCTAAGGGAAGGATAAACTTAAACGCAATAAGTTCTGAAATAATTTCAAATGCTTTATGATTAAAATTCTCTTTTTAATCATCTCGAAGACCATAAGACTTGAGGCAAGATACGCTGGCCGTGAAGTATTTCTCATGGATTCTCTACATTTCTTTCAAACATCACTCACTCAAGAGCTACACTGGCGATGCGGGAAGAAAGGCCTGTATGCTTTCACGTAGAGTATCAGTTGTTTTGTTCCATATTACCCACAGAACAAAATACTAAAATCTAGAAAATCTGGTCAGCTGTTCTCTAGTAATTGTACGCAGACGGACAGACTTTTCGTAGCTAATTGGTCCGTCTTCGTAGCTTTTCATTACAAACGTGCCAAAAACAAATTGCACATTCAGAAATTTTTTAATCTAGTGCATGTATGTGGAAAAATTCAGCTAATGTGAGTTTAATTTACTGAGACTACATAATTTATTCAAAATAATATGAAACTGAGCCGATGCCGGTGGCCGCGCGGTATAAGGCGTGGATCCGCGGCCACTCACTTGCTCGGATTGCGAGGTCGAATCCTGCCGGTGGCATGGATGTCTTTGTCTTGTGAATGTTGTGTGTTGTCAAGTAGACGTGTCGGCGTTGGGCTGATCACTCGTCTACAGGAGTCCCACCGGGTGTGGTGTGTCTGAATGTGATCGTAAAGCCTTCATAATGAGGAGGCCCGGGCCCACTAGGGGCTGTTGCGCCATTGAGGGGGGGGGGGATGGAACTGTCACGTCATTCACTGATCACTCATACAATGCGAATCCATTAAGCTTATCGCAACCACGGCAGCCAAATGCTGTGAAACATCCTACAGAGAGGCATAAATACCGCATACGACATTCGTTTGAAGGCTTCATCACCTTCCTCGGTATTATTCGGAATGACGCCGAAATGTCACTAACAGCTAAGCAAATTGTGGATCGTTGAACAGGAAACCACGAAATTTCCAAGAACAGTTTAACCCTTTAAAGGCGAAGCGTATCTGTTTTATATAAGGACTCAGCGCATACCGCGCTGTAAACACTCTCCACTTCGGTTATAAAAACCAATCTCTTAATCTTTTATAAGGCAAAAGTTGCTGTTTGTTCTGAGATCCGTACAAAACACATAAACGCAATGTGGGCACCACGTAGAATTTTTTAGTGTTAAACCTGGTGGTGCGTGAAGTTACCGCTAGGCTTTAGAAGGTTAAGGATATGACCTATGGCACACAATTTGCTGGGAGAAAACATATTTTTTACCTGTTTCTAATTTTTGTGTATTTTTATTTTGATGTAAGCTCAAGTTTATAATCTGGAACGATTATACACTACTAGATCTTCCTGCTTTCGGAATAAGAATAATATATTAGAGACAGGGAGTATTGGGAACGTACACACACTGTGGCAGTACATTGTGTAAGGTTATGTTCTACGTATACTATAATACGCACGGAAGTCAGCTGAATCAAGATTGTAATAGGGTTTCTGCTTTGTGTTTTACACGTTCTGTGTGATGATGGCCCATCCTGACCGAAACACGTAGGAGGAATATCACCCTTTCATTTATTCTGTATAGCATATTGGTCAGTATTGCAGAACTGCTTGCTAATTTGGAAGTTTCTTAACCTTGTTTTCAAACGTGATGTTATAGCACTTCCAGTCATGTTACGATTTACGAGGTATTTGAAATTTAAAATTTAAAATTTTAAAAGCATCAACATCTTTCGCAAACCTATTACGACCGATACCACAATTCACTATATTTCCAACCACCCTATGGAACATAAACTGGCTGCTTTCAGGTTTATGATAAATAGATTAAATAATCTACCCCTTACACCAGAAACACGACAACAAGAAGAAAGCGTAATTCGACACGTTGCCACAAGCAATGTTTACCCGGTGAAACTTATACAACTAAAACAAAATATTGCAATCAAGGATGATCATATCACGCAAAATAACCAACAAACCCAAAAATGGGTAACTTTCAAATTTCACAGCCCACTAATTGGAAAGATAACCAATATTTTCAAAAACACAAATATCCGAATAGCATTCCAAGCAACTGACACTTTATGGCAAACATTAAATGTTAAAAAGAGCACGAACATACACTCAAACGGTGGTGTTTATAGTCTCAAATGCTCAAGAACACCATCTTTATGTACGCACCAACAATCCTAAGTCAGCTTTTGCTATGGATATCCTAAATAATAATCATCAATATGATTCGATTGAAGAAACTTTACAGCTAATAGCACCGTGCAACAAAGGTAATAGAATAATTTAGAAAATCTCTATATACAACAATACCATAGCCTGGGTTTATTAATGGAAGAACAAAACACATTTGAATACAACTCCTTCTTTGCCCTAATTCAGCACCACGCGCCATTGGACATCTCCATATGCCGCCGCATACGTAACCATAAACAAACCTCATCATAGTCCCGATCCCGTGTCTCACAGTACACAGACAGTATCTAACCAAGAATGACACAACAAGCACACTACAGGTATGTACTGAAGGTGAACGAATCTTACTGCAATTAGGTATCCGCTTTCTTCTTCTCCCTTTGTTATCATTTTCCCTTTTCAGACGACTGCATAAAACAACACTACCGCCGAACACATGTGAACCTAATTCAACCCATGGTAGACGATTGCACGACTGTGGCATAATTTTCCTCTGTGTATTGTGTGGTGTAAATAGTTTTTAACCTTTAAAGATTTTATCATCTTATTATTTTCATACTGAAACCAGTTCTGTCAGCATTCAACTTGACATTAATTTAAGCCAATTTTCAAATATGACGAGTGTCTTGTGATAAGAAAGTGACAGTCCCCTGAAGATGATGCGGACAAGCGTCGAAACATGTCGGGATAGTGAGTGTTAAATAAAAATGATATACTAGTGCATTGTTGGTGATTATTGTTATTATATTAAGAAAATGCACGGTGAATACAACGTAAAAAACGCAAAAAAACAAGGTAAAAATATTTGATAGTACCTGTTCAGAAAGACGTTCACCAAACCAGCATATTAGAAAAATTGGATACCAAACGGAGGCTGCAGCAGCAATTATTTTGAAATTGATCCCTTGCTCCGATCCCTGTAAAAATATATTTGTATATTATTAGTATAGACCGACCCAAAAGTTGTTAGTACCACTGTGTTGTGCATCGAAATTATGCGTGTTAGACTTACCAAGAGTGGGATTATAATCAGTGTAGGCTGTATTGCCTTTGTTTAGGATCACGGACTACTTTAAAACGTACCTGAATATGTTTAAGGGATTTACTCATATCCCTGACAAAAACTAATTTGTACAATATCTGTGTTATGTTAAAAAATCACAAACTTAACATGGTGCATGGTACTTATATTTCTATGGACTACTAATAGACTAAGGGGGCGCGCGGTGGCACAGTTGATTGAAGCACTGTGCTACAAACCGAGAGGTCGCATGTTCGATTCCTGATGGTGTTATTGGAATTTTTCGTTGACTTAATCCTTCCGGCCGCACTATGGCCCTTGGGTCGACTCAACCTCTAACATAAATGAGTACCAGGAATATTTCCTGGGGATAAAGGCGGCCGGTGCGTAGGGCTGACAACCTTACCACCTTCATGTGTCGATTGTCTTGAAATCTGGGAGCCTCGCCCTCCTGGAACCTTCTGGACGTGTCTAGGCCTGTAATGGCCCAAAATTTCGTAAAGATTAATCAAATACCTTTATATGTGAGTACCTTGTTTGTGAACAACATGTTGGTCTTAGTGAAATAAACGCTTCGTATCAAGTAAATTATTTTAGAATTTTTATCTACTTCGTCTACAGAGGTTATTCGCTGTAGATTGTTCCATAAGTTGTCGGTTGAAAAATACGTAAATATAGACTCTTTTATGGACTCCTTTTCCTTTCGTAATGATGGAATAGTTGACAGTAATTTTTTGTTTCCCAGTAGTTATACTGGCCATTGTGTATTGTCTCAGATATTTGAACGAGGTGCATAAAAATCACAAAAGGCAATAGCTATGTTATTCGTATGTGTAAATTCTACGTTGGAGAGAACGAAATCAACTGACATTAGCTTACAGCAACATAATGTTAGTGGACATTTCCATTTTTTGAATCAAATTTATTGTACTTCACATTTTGCTTTTATTAATATTTGGTAAGCACATCTTGTAATGTTGAGTGTATATTATCTGGTTTTATAAAACTGATTTTCATTCACATTTCTTTCAATAAACCTGTTTTCGCGCTTCTCCTAAGCACATTTTCTGGAAGTCACATAAAATTGTATATCCTTTTCGTAATGTTAAATTGAGAAATGCAGGGATGAAAGTGAAGAGCGATTACTTGCGAAGTAAGTGTAATGAACTGTCTTACAACATAATTTAAACATTTAACAAGTGTCTTATATGCATTATTATTGTTATTATTACCACTGCCACCTGGAACGCTGTAGTGCACATCATAGATAGACCAACCACGAAGTCAATGAAGAGCACTGGACTGAGTAACTTTTTCATATCCTCGGCATGTCTGAAAGAAACAATTTTGTAATATGAAAGCTGCAATATGAAATAATATGTAATATGAAAAAGTTTATCCAGAAACCGTAACTGATTTTGAATGAAAACTAATGTAGCATGCAGGTATTTTTTGTTCGAAAATATCAAAATAAAGACGTTCCTTCACGGATTACGGGAAATTTCATGCCACTGGTTTAAAATAAGTGTCCTTAAACTTGTGATAATATTAAACATCGGGAATTATATTGTAAGTACTTTAAGAGCAAATTTGTTTTAGTTATGGAATATTTAATGGAATTAACCTAATTATAGCGTCCTGTGTTTTCAAGTTTTTAACAGAAACGATGAAGATACAGCTAATGTTAGCAATGATAAGAGTAATATATTTTACTTGGAACTGCTAGTAACTTTACACTTGAATGAGGAACCACATAACTGTTTTTGTAATAAATTCAAGAATTGTGGTCTCTATTCTGTAGCTATATGCTTTTCCATGAATTTTCATATTACTCGCTATTATTTTTGCCTATCGTAAAGACTATTGAAAATATTAGGATTTGTTCTGAAAAGTGGAATAATGCAGTTGATTTTGACGGCGATCGTCTATTATACTAGTTAAGTGGCTAAACACACTTACACAACGTATTGCTTTGTCCAGGGATTTGATTATTTGGAAAGGAGCTCTACTTTTAGACTGGGAGAGACTACCACACAAAACAGTATAAGAAAGCGTTATTTTAAGGTGTTCATTCCGCGCATTGTTCTGATCAGTGTAGTCAATTTACTGAACCAACCAATGGTCATTCGTATACGGGGAGTAGGGTGCATTTGGTTGGTTCAATAAATTGACTACATTCAAAGAAAATGTTAATTTTATCGACAGGAAATGCTATATCACTTAAATCTTCTTGTGTATTGTTCCGACGCTCATGAAAATTTTCTAATCTCGTAGCTCTAAATTGTTTAATAGTAATATATATATGTATATGTATATACATATATGTTAGAATAATACATATAGTGGAACAAGTAAAGTAATTCTGCTTATTGCAAGTTTGGTTACTTACTGAAGGAGAAGTTGGTGGTACTTCACGCAGTTGACTAAATAGGAGTACATTTCCTCTTCGTTTTGAATGCGCAATATTTCGAAGCCGTCAGTTTCTGCACACCCGTCGTTTTCACCACGGTGCAACACTTCATATCTGCCTCTATGCCCAAAGTTTCTATTTTCTTCCTTCCCGCTCTGGCTATATTCTTGTGGTTTAGTGCCAGATATTTTATCATCCGAAGTTCTCATTTCTTTCAAATATAATGGCACATCGTCTACCCTTTCCAAGCACGCGGTCAGTACTTTAAACTGAGATGTCAGATGGAGCATCAAAGAGAGAGTTACCGTAAGGTGTGTAGCTTGTGTCAAAATGATGAAGGAATTTTCAAGTGCTTGATAAATGTATATTAACTGGTACGTCGGGGTTTGTGTTGCATTCTGTGGTAGCCACATTCTAAAACAGAAATATTTCCACTGCCCATCGTCATAACTGTTATTTATTTCGGAATTTTCTATGTTTTGATGTTCATTTTCGGTTTCAGTACACCAGAAGATGAACGGCAATACTGTCCAGAAGAAGTAGGCATTTGCATTTATTGTTAGCAGTGTTCTTGATAAGATAGTGTTCTGCCGGTATCCTTGAGCCATTACTGAATCACACAAGCCCATTCTGTCCAAACCAAGGCGTTTTATATGGCCTGCGAAAGCTACCTCCGATATTGAAATGATCGTCCGCAAAGATTTCCTGTTTAAAATCAAATATACATATATGCCGACGCAGTTCACTACAAACGACAGTTGGAAAACCATTCCAGTGACCACCGAGATATCACCCCAGTTTTCATATATAGAGAATAATAGCGCAAGCAGAGGGGGGACACACCATATAGGAGCTATAATGGAAAATGTATTGTAACAAATTGCTTTCCAAGGAGAATTAAATGCGCTAGACCGAGGTAGAATTCCTGCAAGGTGCAGAAGCTTGAGATGTACTTCGAAGAAATTATTATCTTGGTTGAAATTTGGGCCGATGGCATCCATTGAGTTCATTTCGTTTTTCAGGTATCGCAGCTTTCAATACTCTATATTAACCACATAAAGGAATTACATACAGCGTAAATGTTTTGCATTCTTGCAGCTATGTAGAAGGAACTTGGAGAACAGGTCACGAAGAGGAGTGTTTATGTTTTCAGTTTGAGCACTGAGAATGCAAGTTTTTGCTGAAGTAGTCTGTTATTTGAAATCTTACCGAAACGAATACATTTGTTTGAGTTAGTAATCAGCCCCTACGATAAACAAGAATTTGGAGAAATTTGATCTCATGAACGGTGTCGAAGTATGTTTATTCTTTTTCATTCACTAATGTTCTTTCGCATTAATCTGGCACTTCTTGCTTTAAATAACAGAACCACTACTTTCCTCAATTTTGAGGATATGTTCTTCGTTTTCCTCTTTGAGAGGATTTCTTATCATTTGTGTTTTTCGCCCAATCAGAACAGTGGTGCTAGTAACTTCATACTATGTACACTCGTTTTTTTTTGCTCTGTAATGTTTCGGTTTCGGATTCCTTTCTAGCTTCTCTAAGAGTGAAACCAATATTTTGTAATCTGATCACAGATGATTTAAAAACTAGAATGCATGTCTTTTTTCTATAGTACTTCATAAAGTTGTTTTTTTATCAACTTCGTTCTCTTCGCAAGACGCAACACCACTGACTTGTAATGCATTCTGCTGAAACAATGTGGCTTATGGATTTCATGACACCAGGCATTATTCCAGTGACAACAACATTGAACATTCTGCTCAGGAAGACAAATTTCAGTACAATAATGAAGTCATTTTTGGTAATCAAAGGATATGGAGTAAACTGTTAGGCATAAACTGAAAGAATGACTTGCCTGAATAAGTCAATTAGAGATATTAGTTTGTTAATAGAGTTCCGTTTGCCACAGCTGAATTAGAGTTGTATTTAGGCAGTCAAATTGCTAGCAGTATGAAAATTAGTTTGAATTTGAAGAAGTATGTCGGGTAAAATTCGATGTGTGAATTAGGAATTTTTCTACTGACATGTATTAGACCCAGTTCGACATCTCGTGACATGAAACTCGGTTAATTACAGTTATTTTATACAGTTTGTAGGATATTAACAAAAATATCAAGAAACAGTAATTACTTGGTATTACCACGTTAACTGGCATATTGGAGACTTATTACGTTATTAGGCTTCAGAAGTTTTGTGTATTTTCAGTAACTGCTCGCTTTGAGCATAACAGATGAGCAATGCGGCATTTCTACACAGACGGAGGATGAGCTGCAATACTTTGTGACCATGAAAATGTCGACAGAGCCGGAAGGTCGCGGGTTCGATTCGCGATGGTGTCGCTGGAATTTTTCATTGACATAATCCTTCCGGCCGCACTATGGCCCTGGGTTCGACTCAGATTCTAACACAAATGAGTACCAGGAATATTTCCTGGGGGGTAAAGGCGGCCGGTGCGTAGGGCTGACAACCTTACCACCTTCATGTGCCGATTGTCTTGAAATCTGGGAGCGTCAATCTCCTGGAACCCTAAAGGCCTGTCCAGGCCTGTAATGGGATAGCTTTACGTGTACCTCTTACAATGTGAGCAGGTTCTTCAGAGAGAATTGCTTCTTTATAATGACTGTTTTACAGTGTGTATATATATATATATATATATATATTGTGTAAGCAGGATGCACATTATCATGCGCATTATTCCTCAGCTGAACAAAGAATGGGTGGATGATGATGACCATCTTCCACCCATACGCCCACATACTTAATATCCGAAACTTCTTGAAATTGTTCGATGTTGTGTGGAGTGTCAGGGTTCACTGAAGTTAAAAGACAAGTTGAAATAAGATTTAGTCTTGTCCTGTAAAAGAGTTCTGTTTCTTCTCTTAGCTGAAATCCTGCTATTGTCAGTCTTGTTAAATTGTAGAGCTTTTGATGTGCTGGTAGGCACGATTCGAAGACGCAAACATGTTACTGAAAACTGTCCATCAGTATGTAGGAAAGATGAAACGGGAAGGGAGTTGGTAGAATGACATTAAAATTTGTTCTACTCCTGGAATAAACTTGGGGTGCCATAGCCGGGGGTCCCCACCTTACAAAACTACAAGTGATTCGCAAGACAGATGTATGGAGGCAGACTTTTATATGTATTTTATACCTTATATTTTGTGTATTAACACACACACACACTATATTTTAATATCATACATAGTTTAAACTATGTAACATTCTCGGTGCTATATAGTGACTGCTGCTGTAAATAGTTACTGTGCATACTACCATTCATTGACATACTGTACGCTGCGCACGCCTGTTGAAAAGTTACGTCCTGATGATGGCTACGATGGGTAGCCGAAACATGTAGGAGTAAATGGAATTACTTTGCAGTGGTTGGTGTAATAAAGAACTTATATGTATTCTATGGAAATGCGCTTTATAAAACGCATGTGACTCATGGACTGAGCTATTTCGAGGTGGGACTAAAACTGATTGCTTAAGTTTCGTTATAGTAAGAGAAGTGATTACGTACTTCCAGCGTCTAATGAACACAGTTGTACGGTATAAAATTATGGGCGGATCGGCTACGATGCTGCGTGGGTTTGTCGATAGGTAAAAACATTTTGGAGGCATCTGCCGCCTCCATTTTCAGGACAGCTTCTATGATTTGTGAGAGATCTGTCTCCGTGTCACATCAGTGATTGCATTTAAATTAAATTTCTAATAACAGTTGCTAATTGCAGTTGTTTGCACAGTACCTGACAATGCTAAATAATCTAAAATTCGTATTAGGATATAAGAAACAACACTGAAATTTCTCTCTTTTCCCTCAGTAAAACTATATCGACTGGGTCGCCAACACAGTTGACCGAGTGAAGAAGACTTCTTGCCTTTTTCACCTAAGTGTCAAGCATCTGTTTCAGAACCGTGTAGAAAGCGTAGACCTTGTTACCTATCTGGAATAAAAGAAAACAAGCCAGTCATTTAGACTTCTTCAGGTTTAACTTCCTGTTTAATCGTGGTACAGTGCCGTAGTCCAAAAATACTGTGAAAGAAATAAGCAGTGCCCCCCCCCACTTTCAACAAAAAATTACGGGTGTTTAATTACATCGCTGTAATAGAACTGAAGATTTCACTCACTATATGAAAAGGTTTTCGACGTCTGCATTTTTTACTAATTTAGTTACTCTCAAGTATATACAACTATACAGGTATTCTGCGATGTAATGCTGTGTTGTTGGATAAATAGTTCCCGACGTTTCGAAAGATCGTAGTGAATTCATTTTCAGGGTGAAACAGTCCAAGGAAACTCTTCTGGAACTGCTTGATTCGAAGGCGACGGCACTACATCGAAACTTCGAGACGTCCTTACTCAACGACGCAGTGTGACATGCAAAAAGATTTGAATCTTCATCAGCACCGTTTTGATAACCTCAAACCTCACAAGTAACGATACGCTTTATAATTTTCTGTTATTCATACCGTGAATATTCTTATAGCTTAACGTGTTAATTATTAAACGCTTTTTAATATGTTGCTGTGTATTCAGAACTTGTAAATTTTGGAAGCTGTCACTTAATTTGATGCAGCGTTTTATAAACGTATTATGGTTACTCCTTTCAAAACTGTACCAGTGTATCGGCGGTGAAAACGTATTATGTGGGGACGATACAATTACTGTGAGCGCTATGTAATGCAGCAACATTTAAGTGTTGTGTGGCAGCTGATTTGTGTTACAGTGTTGAGTGCATTTTGTTAACGTGATTGTTTTGTAGGCCGACCCCAGTGGCCGCGCGGTCTAAGGCGTGGGTCTGCGGCCGCTCCTTGCTGGGATTGTGGTTTCGAATCCCACCGGGGGCATGGATTTCTGTCTGTTGTCAGTGTTGCGTGTTGTCAGGCAGAGGTCTCTGCGACGGACTGATCACTCATTCAGAGGAGTCCTGCCGGCTGTGTGTGTCTGTGTGCGATCCAGAAGTCTCTAAAATGAGGCGACCTGGGCCCGAGTCGGGCTGTTGCACCACAGGAAAGAAAGAAGAACATTGTTTTGTAGGCTGATCCCGGTTGTCTGCGTTGTAAGGCGTAATTCTGTAGCCGCTTGATTTCAGGGCTCGTGACTTCGAATTCGGTTGAGGGCCTGGATGTTCGTCTTTTATGTTTGTTGTGTGTTGTGTAGTTATGAACCTCTGCGACGGACTGCCGACTCGTTCAGAGGAATTCCAACAACTCTGTGTGTGTGTGTGTGTGTGTGAGCTAGAAACCTCGACAGTAAGGCGGTCTAGGCCCGAATTGGGCTGTTGCGCCACAGAAGAAAGTGTTTTGTGTAACGTGAAGTGCGTGGGTTATCAAGTACAGATGGTATCTGGTACTTATTTTGATACAAATATGTCTAAGCGAGTAAAAAATGGATGACGGAAGTACAAAATTTTGTATGAAGTTAGATGACCAACATTTATGTAAAAGTATTATGTAAAATACATTTTATGTGTATGGAATTTACACAGTTACGTAACTCAGAACATGCTAAGCAACTGTTAAGTTTTGTGAATCGCTGTTAGGGGACATTATGCATTTTTCATTTAAGAGTACATTATGTACATAAATAGGTCATAAAGTTGTATGTGTATATAAGTTTAAACATGGAACGGACATAAATTACGCACAAAGAGTATAAAAATATTTGGATTAGACCACGCATGTCTCCCACCGTACTATTCACACAGTTAAATACGTCAATTTGCACAAAAAATTAAATGATTTTGATAGAGGTCGTCCCATTGTCTTTTAAACGAATGGTCAATAAAAAATTAACATCAACCACAGCTGTTGTTATGCAAAAATGTACTGTTCCCATTGGCTCATTGGTAAGATTATATTGTTGCGTAATAAACATGGTTGTGTTTGATGGTTTTTGTTGGTTTTAAACGTAAGTAAGTTTTGCTTCGGCCAGCGCTAGGACGAACGAGCGACCAGCGTCACTTTCTGACCGGCTTATTCCCAGTTCTCACTAAACGGGAGGGCGGGTGGTTCTCAAAGGAAGTTTGGGAGCGATTCCAAGAAGCAAAATACGTTCCTCTTTTCGGACGTCGAACTCCCGTCCTCTAGCCCGTAAACAGCAATTCTAGTGGCTTGTGTGTCTCTAAATCTGTTTATGTACCGCCATATACAGAGTGTCCTAAAAGTAATTCTGTATATACAGAGCGCCCAAAAAGTAATTTTGTATTTACATAGTGCCCCAAATTGATTACGTAGTGCGAGGCGAGATTGTCGCTGCGGTGAATGTGAAGATAACCGTGTTTCGGAATATGACGCCGTGTAGTCCGATAAATATGCACCAGCGTTTCAATGAAAACTACTGCTTCTGTCATCAGGATCGAGTCACGTTGATTGTGCATAACTAATGGATATACACGTATATACCAAGCCATACAGCGTAACATCCCAGAATACGGTCACATGCATAGACTTTCCTGTTTTAACGTATCTTGTAACTCGATATTTTGTTTTGCAATAATTTATTTCAGAGTTACGTAAATACATAGTCAGCTTCCAGAAATATTTATGTGTTGACAGAGGTAATTTCTAATACGGGCCATAACCTTGTCGTTTTTCAGTATTGTATTTGATATCCGGTTTGATGTTCACTGCATTCTTAGTTTTGGGGTATGATCTCTCTCTCTCTCCCCCTCTCTGTATGTATGTATGTATGTATGTATGTATGTATGTATGTATGTATGTATGTATGTATATAAGGAACTGGTATAGCTTATAAGTATAGCGACTAGGCTACGGACTGGACGGTCCGGGGTTCGAATCCCGGCAGGAGCAAGATATTTTTCTCCACTCCAAAACTGTCATGCCGCCTGTGGAGCCCACCCTGCCTCCTACTGAATGTGAAGCGGCATTCTTCCGATGTAGTAAAGTGACCGGTCCTGATGCTGACCGTACGCCCCCATCTAGTGCCGAGGTTAGGAATGTGTGGAGCTATACCTCTGCTCTCCCTATATGCTTTTGTAATATGACCATAGACGGATTATATTTGTGTATAGGCCTATCTAACTCAAAATTTTTGAAATCCTGGTTGGAGCATAGAGCAGCCCAACGCACCCTGTAATCTCGTATCTTTACACATGAGAGGTTGAGGTTCTTACGCCATTGAAATTCATATTGTAAGCTTCTCTGTTATCACACCGTGGATACCAACTTTTCGAAGGGACGTACTAGAATGTAGGTTCTTACCCACGTACCAGTATAGGCGATGTCGTACCTCAGAACCCACAAAATCTACCCTTACACTTTTCTTACCTCAGCGAATGTCCGGAGGGACACGGTGTAGAATTTCCCGGCTGTGAGCTGTGCAGGGATCTGAGACCGCATGATGACCATCTGCAGAAGTTTCTTGACCCTCATCGAGTGGTTGTACCAGTGGCAATTGAAGACAGCGTAATTTACAGCGAGGCTCTTGGAAACGAATAACAGAAACATAGTGCCGTATCAGTTGTCGCAGTTTTGCAGTACCTGCTATGGTTCTATTTTGTTCTGTTTTTAACGAACGGTTATAGAAATGCCCTCTCCCGCCCCATTGGCGTTTCCACTCCACGTCAGTCTCCGTGTCTAAAAACGCAAGAGCTGCTGGAAAGAGTTTAGTGACGGGTGGTTGTGGGGATTATATAGGTTTGCGAAATTTCAGTGATACACTTCAGTTTCAGTTAAAACTGGACAAGAATAACGAACACCTTACATGAAGACCCACATGCGTCGTGCTTAACTTGCTAAATGTGTGTGGGATGGAGAAAATTTTAGGGGGGGGGGGGGAACGAGCGTAAAATATATTTTACGCTCGATGCAACCTTCTCGGTTTTTGGGATGTGTGACTTTTGTGCTGTTCCGTCCCGTAATGCGAGAATGGATGGAATCATTTAATCAGGTTTTGGCGATTTTTTTCACGACGAATGTGTAGCGCGGAATTGTTCTGCTATGTATAGACTTCCTAAATTGTTAAAAAGCGTACAAATATACATGTACGGATATGAACATTTCTGCAAGTCTGTCTAGTGTTTGAAATGACATATTTTCTTAGGCCTGTCTATAAACTTGTACATGACTTAAGCTATTTATTTATTTATTTATGGTTTTGGAACGACTGTTTCAGTATGTCACGCAATATAACGTTGATATGAATAGTAAATTTAAAATTACTTATAAGGAAGCATTCCTCACCAATTTAATGCATTAATCTGACGTCTGTTAAGAGGGACTGAATAAAATCACGGGAAACCTTAGGATAGGCTATCTCAGGAAAGGTATTTGAACCCAGGACCTCCCGAATTTCAATGAACTTTGAGCCAAAGAGCGGACGGTCAGACGGACACGGAGACTGACAGACTTGTTGAAGCTAACAGGGGCTTTTGCTGCCTGTTCATATGCCCTTGAATATGAGAGATGAATTCATCGTCAGAAAACAGGAATAATGCATGCACTCGCACAGTGGAAGAACCTCAAATAAACCACTATGTATATTAAGTTTAAAATAGCACGTTGACATGCATTTTATTTTAAGAGAAACGTATGGAGTTATTGCATTCAGAAAAAGATCGCACGTTATAAAAAAGACAAGCCATTTACCACACTATACATTTTAAAGTTATTACTTTGTTACATTTTAGCGATAACAACCTAAAAAAACAGCATGCATTTTCAAAAAGGAGTTCTCTGTTCTAAATTATAAATACTGAAGTTGTGGATCTTCTGGGATGTTGCGTAGCGTCAGTGGATAGTTTATAACAGACATTTGGCGTTCCATTTTCAAGGGTCAAGATATCCAAGAACAATAGTCAAGGATCAAAATGTCCAAGAAGAATTATTCTCTGATACCTTAATCCTTGAAAATGTGACGGATATGCTGTCCTGAAACGTAGGTAACAAACTGCTCGTAGGCGCAATGAAACATCCGAGAAGAACGGAGGCGTTAATTACATGGCGGCGAAAGCGTAAAATCATGCTTAAAATACGTAACTTTTAGGGTTTAGATGCAACTAGCGTACAGCAAACTGACCTGGTACTCGCTACACAGAAATCTTTGTACCGTTTGTGTCGTACTGATAATGTACCTTCAGGTGCCATAAACAGTGGAACCTTAGCTATATTAGCTTCCCAAGGAGGACTCTTTTCCACAAAATTGATCGTGAAATGTAACACCTCTGTGGCACTGACCTGTTCGGAGAGATATTCTCCATACCAACAGATCAATAGAGGCCAGGAAATAGTAGCGACGATACTGGTAAAAAATTTGAATTTCCCGTCACTCAGACCCTGAAAAGAAAAAAAGAACGTATCCTGAAATCTAAACTGTAATATAAGGCGTTGTCACAAGGCGTATTTTTCATTTACATAATTAGATAATATATATTCAAAAAATTTGAGCTACATGTTTCGGCTTTTTATGTAAGCCATCATCTGGCTGTAAAGTAATTTAAAAGTTCAATGTACAACATCAACAATAACATTCGCGCACAACTTTTGTATTTAAGAAACCTCAGTTACATGTTTCGGCTTTTCGTATAAGCCATCGTCAGGCTGTACAGTAATTTAAAGATTCAGTACACAAAATGTTAAACGTTGTATTGAATTGGCGTATATGAGCAGCCGAAACATGTAACTGTTATATTGATACTTATGCTAGTTGTGGTCGCCTTCTTTTATTATGGTAGATGTATAAAATGCACTTCGGAATGAATAGCATAAAGATAATGAGAGATTCATTGTGTTATTTTTTGAATATTTATATACCAGCATATCGCATGTGGTTTAAACGAAGTAAGGGTAGTGGAAAACGACGTTCTTGAGTTGTAATGATTCTTCATTTTATTATTAGAGCATATGGACGATGATGAAACCAGTTCTGAAACAATATGCAGCGCGACCCAAAAGACAGTTAACAGCTTCGTAAATAAGTTGTCAGTTTGTCAATTTGTAAAACGGTTATCACAGCGTTGTGAGTTTTGCAACGAACATGGACGATCTTATGCTGATGCTAGTACAAGCTTATGCTAGTCAATTTGTAAAACGGTACCACAGCGTTGTGAATTCTGCAGTGAACATGGACGATCTCATGTAGAAAAATGTTTGTAAATTCAATAAATATTGAAATTTACAGCGCACTGTAGTGTACATTTCAGTAACCCCTTGAATGACTTCTCTGGCCTCTCTGTAGATATGCTTTGTACTTTCAGTCCTTTCCTTTTCTTTATCAAATTAATTTTGACATCCACAGAATTGTTATGCAACAATAATATGGGATAGATTTTAAGCACCTTTCTTTGTTGTTAGGTAAGATTTCGTTGTCATTTTATGTACAAAGCAAGGTTATTTGTAAACTGAATATATTTTGCCCTGGTATTATAGGTAAATATAAATACTTTAGTTATGATTAAACTTACCAATGCTAATTGAAAAGCAGAAAAACATACCATTGCCTGGTTACCAAGGAAGAACACTAAAAGTACAGGATTTAAGAATTTGTCGACTTCGTCATAGTACCTGAAATCATAATTACGTTCTGTTAAGTATTTACATGAAACGTGAGTAAAATAGTAGCATCTTTATCGAAGGCATACAGTTGTGAGGCATGAAAAGTGAGATAGAAATAAAAAATATCAGACACAACAGAATTTCTATCAGTTTTATTGCTTCCTGCAGGTTTCGGCTTAAGTGAAAAACCATCATCAGGCAATTAAAGATAATGTATAAAGAAAGATAATTAAATGCAGCCCATTGGAGTGATACTTTTTCAGATAACTGAGGTCTCAGATTTAAAAAATTGGAGTTTTATAAGCCGAATCTAGATGAAAGACGAGATTTTATTTAAAAATATTAAAATGTTATATGCAATAAAAATATAGTTTATTAAAATACTTTTCCAGTACTTTGGGTGTGAAAGCGAAGTTCTTATATATTAAAATAAGCCGTGTAGGGTACTGAAGAAATTCCCTTTCGCACGCGAAATACTGGAAAACAATTTTCATATTTTAGTGTAATACATTTATTATATTTTTATATCTAAATACACAATCTTGACTTCTAGCTAGATTCGGTTCTTACAACTCCAATTTTTGTAAGTTGAGATCTTAGCTATACGAAAAATTGTCACTTTAGTACAATGTATTTAACTGCCTTTCTCTCTGTATTTTTAATTGCCTGGTAATGGGTGTTCACTAAAGCCGAAACATGTAGCAAGTAATCGAACTGATATAAATTCAGTTGTGGTTGGCGCTTTGTACTTCTTTTTTACTAAAATAGTATTATCTAACTTTTTGATATAGCGAAGTATTAACCACTGTTATGTGTCATTGTAATTTGCTGTTACTGTTAACAGTATTTTATTTTTATATGCGTCTTGTAGTAAAAGTCAAAAGAGTCGTTAGTTCCACTGTTGTGTCAGGCCGTTGTCCTTTTACGCGCAGGTAACTTACTGCACACCAGTGAGTTACATTACAATGGAATTTCTCAGATTCTAGTTCGGAATTATAGTACTGTGTAAAACTAATTTCCATATCTGATATACCACTTTAAAGGTCATACATCCGTATTAAGTAGGTCTGTGTTGGGAAAGGTACGCTGAAGAGCTGATAGCGTTGTCAGGAAGCAGATTTTAATGTAATATGAAGATGTTCGGATGATTTTTTCAGGTTCTTTATACAAACCTGAAAACACGAATCTGAGGTACTGAAGGAACTTCACAGTGTCATTAAATTTACGCAATTTGTTCTTACCGACAAAATTCCCTAAACTTTCTCAAGGTTATGATGTGTACTCTTGAAGAAACATGTTTTTGGGAGAATTGATTAAAAAAAAGTGTTGTGGACTAATCATGAAGTGTACTTGGGGAAAATGAGAAATCCATACAAAATTTTGGTCCTGAAACCTGAAGGTGATGCAGTGCTTAAAAATTGGAAGGATATTTTAAACAGTATCTCATAAATGAGATACGGAATTGTGGATTGCGTAAAAGGAGCTCTGAATTCCTTTTAACAAACTATGGCATTTAGGTTCCGTAAAAGAAAATGGACCATCTGAATACCTGTTATCTGTTCAGTGATGGTATTATACCATGAACCTGGATTGGTAGTTATTTATAAAGATTCTAATCCGCATTGTTCTCTTAGAATCGCTTGTTGAAGAACTGGTTAGAAGTCAAAAAGGTACACGTGTGCCTGTGGACGCCATGATTTACATGGGAAGGGTTGGGGGGGGCAGGTTACAGCTGTACACATTCTTGAATTTCGGAACTAGATGGAATTGGGTGGTCTGGTTCGCGTACCGGCCGCTTTACCATTGGGGAAGGACCCCCCCCCCCCCCCATTGCCCATTGATTAGGAGACTGGATGGTAATCAGTGCCAGTCTGTACGTTTTGGAGAAGATAAAAATGTCTTACCTTCACCGCGATTCGAACATTTGATAGAATGGTCCCACCTTGAATCGGGGACCATGTGATGTAAAGAAGCTAGTCAGTTATATCATTATGTGGTCATTTTATAATATTATTACCGTAAAGTCTGTTTGCGAAATCACGATCTACTGAGTAGCCGAATAGATCTTTTCCAGACAGACATTTTTAGAAAGTTTATGATTCGGCATTGATGGCAGTCTCCTCTCTTTCTATTAATTAGTTCTCAAAAAGGTTTTTTTTTAAATCTGACGCTAAAAATTGCCATTGCTGCCTCTAGCGGAGGCCAAGGGAAGTACATGATGTATGTTAGCGTCCCTCGCCCTCCGTTGGTGGCAGCACATGATCGTAAGTGGCTTACACGGGCACTCCGTAACAATGGAAGTTACTGGCTCCAGCAAAACTCTTCTTAATTCCATGATTCAGTTATGTCCGTCAGATCCTACCATTCCTTCGAACTGCGCAGAACACGATTCCCGATCAAAATCGCTTTGCTATGACGATCCATAAGACTCAAGGGCAGAAGCTTAAACATGCTGGAATATATCTAACACAGTCTGTTCTTATTTTCGCCCCATGGCCAGCTGTGCGTGGCGTTTTTCCGAGCTTCGTCATTTGACAACGTCTGTCTTTCAATTACTGAAGGACATCCATGTCGTATAGAAATCGATAGATTAATAACATCGAACACTATATATCGGCGAGTGATTTGAAGTTTCAAAAAAAAATAAATAAATTTGTGTTGCGTATTTTATTTTTGTACGTGCGATTTTTCGCACTGGCACAACGTGTGTGTAGAATTAAAAATTTACGGCATTGACTGACAGTTTTACCAATACCTACACATTGTATGTTTAAGAGTACTCTATTACAACAAATTGATACTTACTGCAAGATCGCCTGGTGGTACTTTATGCATTCAATCAAATACCGGTACATCTTTTCTTCTCTTGATGATAGTTCTTCCGATTCGTTTGGCAGGAATGTATTTTTGGTACCGTCACTGACTGACAGAGTAGACATTTTTACGTGCTTCTCATCACACTCGTCGGTAAATGCGCCTCTCAGGTCAGTCATCACAGCTCTTCCAATTTCATGTTGAACCTCTTGTCTGCCAGAACTCGTAACTCGTTCTGGTAGAACTTGACCGAGTATTTCATCACCCAAGGAACAGACATTAGGAATGGATTGTATGTTTTTAGTTTCTATGTCAGCGGAGAATTTATTTATTGTTTCCATTGGCTGAGGGAACATCTCATCAATGACTTCTATACAAGAAGTTAGTATCTTCAAGTGGGTTGAAATGTTATACATGAATATTAAAAATACACTATGCGCTGCCGTACAACAACAGCTTACAGCGTACGTAGCGAAGGCGTTAAACGTATAAACCAATTCGTATATAGGAAATTTGTCAATGTTTGGCGGTAGCCACATTATTAATCCAAAGTACTTTAGGTATTTATCTCTTGATTCAAGAGTTTCGTCTGTTTTTTGTTCGTTGGACGTCAAAACGTCGAAGTATCTTACCATCATAGGCAGTGCGCCCCAAGCGAACAGTACTACCAACCATACTATCAGTAAACCCCACGTCAGTAGAAATGCATACTTCGAAACCTTCCTGATAATAGGTCCATGTCTGGTGGGTGATCCAACTTTCTCTATGTGTGGCACAAACTGGAATTCAAGCGATGCCAGAAGTCTAACCAGTTGTTCGCGGTGAAAAACAAAATAGGCTGTGAGAGTTGTTGTATGGATAAACAATGTCATTTGGAAAGTAAGTGCTGTTACCATCTCCAGTTTGTTCCTGTGCTCGTATATGGCCCTTACCTCAGCGACAATGTGCGTTACAAGCGAAAGGAGAGAAATTGCTGTAAAGATGTTGTACAGAAACGATTTGCACGGAGAAATTGTGATGCTTGATGGAGGCAAAATTCCAGAGAGATGTAAAGCCCTCAATTGAATACCCAGTAAATTCAGTTTCTTAAATTTTCCTTGTTGTAATTCAAACAGCGTTTCTTCTGTGCTGGAATTAACCCCAACAAGGCTCCTTAACATTTTGGTAAATGTCAGTTGATAGTGAAGAATTCTTACCAATTTGGTGTTCGTGAGCGCAAGGCGTCGGGGGAATATGAAGTACTGAATTTCATTATGAACTTAAAGTAAGGTTTTAGAAAGCCCATGTACAGCATATATTCACTTCACTTCACTTCACTTCACTTCACTTCACATGCCATTTTTACGCAGGTCTGCTTTGATCTTACATGCAGACTTAAGTACCGTCCAATATGCCTTGAATTGGCAGTATCGAATGCATAATATTCTATTCCATGTAAAGGAACTGTAACATCATATGGGATATGACATTGTCCCCTGTAATTAAAGTGTTATATCTAAAGTTCCTACGGTCTGTATATTGCCGTTCTTGGAATTTGTTAATTAAGAAGTACTCGCTCTGAACATATTGATAATACCCACAACCGAACCCATAAAAAGATTTTTCTAGACCTTTGTGGTAACATGAAAGAAGGAGAAAGATCCAATCAATAGAACTTGATTTTTTTTCCCGCTTTATAACATCCGTACTGGAAAGTACGTGCTAAATTTCTTAGGCCTCAAAGAGGTAGTAATGTCATGACTCAAGTCAATTGTAAATATTTTATAAAAGTCTGTTATAATTCCCACGTACACTGAAGCTAACAAATACAAATTTTCTTAGTCCCCTGAAAAGTCAAATTAACGAACTAACGTACTAACTCCATGGAGCAGAGTCCTTTCTGAGAAGCTAACAGGTCCTCAGCTTGTCAAGAAATTCTCCGCATTTTATGGAACCTGAAAGTTCATTACCACTTTCACAAGAGCTCGCCAACTTTCCGTGTGCTAAACCTGATCAAGCCAGTCCATGCGACCCCATCCCACATCTTGAACATCCTTTTTAATATTATACTCCCATATACGCCTCTGTCTTCCAAGTGGTCTCTTTCCCTCAGGTCTCCCCACCAACATCCTGTATGCACCGCTCCTCTCTCCCATACGTGCCAAGTGCCCGGCCTATCTCATTCTTGATTTCATCACGCGAATATTTGGTGAGGAGTGCAGATCGTAAAGCGCCTCGTTAGATTAAATGTAAATCAGGTTAATCTGAGATTCAGGTCGTAACGTGCAGCAAACAATCCGTCTCAAATTTAATATGTTCCATGTCCGTGCACTATATTATACAAAAACACTAATCACCAATAAATGCACAAAGAGAGTTTTATCATCAATCGTAACACACTCCTACATGTTTCGACCCTGCTGGGTCATTTTCAGGCAGAACTTTTTTGTTATCTTTACACTAAGGTTGCACTTTATAGTTGAGTGAGAATGTACTGTTGACTGTGTACTGCGTTGTTTTTGGAGGCGTGAACTCTCCGCGGTCCCGGCTTAGCCGGGACAGCAGAGAGTTCACGCCTCCAGTACACAGTCAATAGTACATTCTCACTCAACTATAAAGTGCAACCTTAGTGTAAAGATAACAAAAAAGTTCTGCCTGAAAATGACCCAGCAGGGTCGAAACATGTAGGAGTGTGTTACGATTGATGATAAAACTCTCTTTGTGCATTTATTGGTGATTAGTGTTTTTGTATAATATAGTGCACGGACATGGAACATATTAAATTTGAGACGGATTGTTTGCTGCACGTTACGACCTGAATCTCAGATTAACCTGATTTACATTTAATCTAACGAGGCGCTTNGAGAGTTCACGCCTCCAGTACACAGTCAATAGCACACTCTCACTCAACTATAAAATGCAACCTTAGTGTAAAGATAACAAAAAAAGTTCTCCCTGAAGATGACCCAGCAGGGTCGAAACATGTAGGAGTGTGAATCCGTCTCAGTTATTAAAATCACCCTGTTAGAGCTGTGCAGGAAAGTAATCGCTTGTAAAATCCATACAAAGTATTAAATGCAGGGCTGAATGTAGAATTTTTGATTGATAAATCTTGTGGTACGTGGACTAGCCACAATTCCTTAAATGGTTAAATTACCTATTAAATAAACAGCTTTAACACACCGTACTATTGCGCTACTTTTCTTGTGAAATGAGGGACAGGTAATAATTCTGGCCATTTAATGCCGTGAGAGCCCAAAATTTCACACCTATGAATACTGGTCAGGCAGTTCTATAGAATCAACTCGTACACTAGACGAACTTAAACTCTGGACACTTCTCCTTTCAGATCCTTGTGTGTATTCTTTGAACAATAGATACTGAAAGCGTTAGTTAAAGATACAATAATTCGTGGATGCTAATAGGCTGGTTGCTGTGAATGACCGGATTTTGGTGCACTGAGTCATGGCAATTACAATCGTTGACGTAGAAAAGTACGTGATTTTGAGGGAATGACTTTCATATTTCACTCGTCCGGAGGAGCCCTACCGAGTGTGGTGTGCCTGAGTGTGATCGCGAACCCTCGACAATGAGGAGGCCCTGGCCTGCTTATTAGACCATCGTTTCCAAAGGTTTGTTACATAATGGCCACATCTCTAATGTGCATAGTAGCAAAAGGGTGAACGTCACCCTAAAACAGGTCTTGAAGGCCCAGAAATGGAGTACAGCTGTACCTCTTCTCGTTCCTTAACCTGGGTGCTAGATGTGGATGGTTAGTCAACGCCACACCCCGGCCGCTTTATCGCCGGGAAAGGGACCCGGTACCCAATTTGTAGGATGCTGGGTGGGCCCCAGGGCCGGTGTGGACGAGAGCTGAAAATCTTGCATCCACTGGGATTCGATCCCCGGACCCCCAAACCCAAGCGATTCGTTGCATAATAATAATAATAATAATAATAATAATAATAATAATAATAACCATATTATGGAACCAACAAGTGCAAACCGACAGAACCATCCCCAACAATAAACCAGACATCATAATCCGGGATAATGAAAAAGGAACATGCATGCTAATTGATGTAGCAATCCCGGGAGGCAGAAATGTGACAAAGAAAGAAGCCGAGAAGATTCTAAAATATAAAGACCTTATAACAGAAATCCAGCGCATGTGGAATGTAAAAACAAAGCTGGCGCCAGTAATAATAGGAGCAACTGGAACAATTTCAAAATCCTTCAGAAAATATTTGAGCAGCATAACGGGAAAGCACGATATCAAGGAACTACAGAAAACAGCTATACTGGGCACAGCGCACACACTGCGGAAAGTGCTAATGTAGAAGCACAAAAGAGTTTAATATTGAAGACAGCGTTATATGCACCATTAACAGTACGCGCAGAATAGCTGCGACACTGTATGCCCTAGAAACATGGTTTGTTTCAGGTATATAAGTGTGAATACCCTGCATAAAGGGGATGCTGCTGCTGCTGCTGCTACTGATGATGATGGTAATCTTTCAATGAACACTTCCAATATGTGGTATTGGTTTGGTATCAGGTTTCAAACGTTATGATGATCAGAAAAATGAACTGAGATATGCATGTCTAATGGCGGTGGCTACGAATATATTTCGCAGTGTGGTCTCATAGATATATTCGACGTCTCGGAGGATCCTGCTATATCGAACGTCAGGTTGGCGATGGAGGCAGCGGGTTTCTCTGAAAGTCCGTACGTGTCTACCAGGCCGCACGGCATCGTGCTTCAGAAGACAGCTCTCTCCAAATACAAGAAAGTCCTGTCTGGCTAGAACCTTCTCAAGATGAACTAGATTTCTGACGTTTCGAGATCTGCTGCTGTGTTGTCAGTCACTGATGTCATGGTTTTGAAAGGTTGGAAATTATTCCATCTTGACACATGACCAAAAATTTCTGTTGTGTTGATACAAATTTTAGAGCAACAGAACCAATTAATATCCACATTCTGAAAAGATTTGAAAACCAAAGACTGCAACAGAACTATTAATTCACTTATCCGAACTGCCAGTATCACTGCTCTTGTTTGCTAGCATAATGTGCCAGAATTTATGACTTTGCAACTTTAGAACTCGTACAGTTTCATCACTTTTGCCACTCATTTCTTCCTTCAAGTAATGCATAATTATCTAACTTAATTATTTCACCAGACATGTGTTACTTCTAGTCACATACAAAAACAAATAATTTCAAGAATAAACACTTTTATCTTTTATTTTTTTTCAGTTATGACTGAAGAAGACAACTGTAATTTTGCCAGTTCTGTATGGGTGTGAAACTTGGTCTTTCACACTTGAGCGAAGAACGTAGGCTAAGAGTGTTCGAGATAGGGTGCTGAGGAAGATATGTGGGTCATATACTTAGAAAATACTTAAAAAAACCCGTACAGAAACTCAAATGCAATTTTACAAAGTCATAGCCAGACCAACACTACTACTCGACGGTATTGAAACATGGACAACCACGAAACGATACATAAATCGCCTAGAAGCAGCATAAGTGCGATTTCTTAGAAGTGTCAAAGGATACACAAGACTAGACAAAATAAGAAGTGAAGTCATAAGGAAAAGGCCTGGAGATCTCTGGAATACAAGACGTGAGATCCAAATACAAACAAAACTGGATTAACCATCTTAGAAGAATGGACGGCACCAGACTTCCGAAACGTCCCCTCAACTGCGAACCCCGAGGAAGAAGAGACCGTGGACGTCCCAGAAAACGATGGCAATGCGTCGATGCCGGAACAGGTCAAACGACCTAATCCAGGGACGAAGGTGGTGATGATGATGATGATGATGATGATGATGATGATGATGATAAGGAGGATGTAACAGGGAACTGATTAAAATTACGTAATGAGGAACTTTATGATTTATGTTGCTCAACAAACGTGATTCGGGCCATCACATTATTGAGCGAGATAGTCGAGGCATGTAGCACGTATGAGGAAGAGTGCAGGTGCGTACAGGATTTTTGTGGGTAAATCTGAAGGAAAGAGTCCACTTGGAAGACCTAAGCCTGGATGGGAAGACAATATTAAAGTTGTTCTTAAAGAAATAGGATGAAGGGGCGTTGAATGAATTGATCCGGCTCAGTATAAGGACAACTGGTGGGCTCTTGTCATCACGGCAATGAACCTTCAGGTTCCATAAAGTGAGGGGAATTTTTTGACAAGATGAGGTACGAATAGCTTCTCAAGAAGGTCCCTTCTTTATGGAGTTCGTTAATTATGAATGAAGAGGAGATGAATTGAGTTATATTGTCTTGTGAAGCGTCATTTTATGTGGTCTGGTAGAAATCGACGTTTCGAAGAAACCTGCTGCCGGCGTTGTAGGGATAGGAGACGCAGGCAGTAGCGTCCTTCCAAATATTGGCAAATCTACCAGGTTATAGGCGTCACAAGTTAGAGGGCAATACTTTTCAGAGTCACCACTCTGAAAAATCTCGAATCTCACAAAAATATTTTTCATTGAATCAGAAGTTTCCTTTCGTGCTTTCAATCCTCAGTTTATTTCTGCCATTTTCGACGTACGAAATACACATTATTTATCACATTCAAATGTGTCGTTTTTGCTTTTGTCTGCCTTAACTGCTCTTACTAATTATCGTCGCTGTATTCACTTTTATCGGCTAATTATGGTTCCGTGTTCTCTCCTAGGGCAATAAACGAAACATTCTTTTGACCAATTCACAGTTAACATTGTCTACTTAAATGGGGGTCAGAGTGTTTAATGTACACGGAATGTAGTAATGGCCTTATACTGGAAACTCAAATAGTGAAGTTTGTGAAGATCCTTTCATTCAACATTAAGTTACCTGCAAGAGAAGCAGAACTAACAAGATTATGAATAAATTATTTGCACGTGGCTGATAGCGATAACTTAGGACACTAGTCTATTCAATTGCAGTTTATATATCGACAATCCAACAACTCTGACTATGCCTTATGTAGTATAAGAAATGGATGATGGTGAATAATGAGTTCGAAACGATATGGAAGGAAATTGCTATGGCCTGCTTTAATGTATTATCTAATAATTTGCCTGGAGGGACTGACAAAAACCACGGAAACCTCAGTATAATCCAGAAGTGGTTACAACGCTGCTTGTGCCCGTCAGTGGTGCGGCTAGCGCTGGCTGCGTTTTCACAGGTAGTGAACAGTGTTGCTACCGTACGTTTCACTTATAAATTAAAGACATGGATGTTGCCCAAGTTGCCTCCTAAATTGCGGCTCCCGAAACTCGTCTACTTGCCATCCGTGGTGCAGTCGGTGTCTCAGTTGAGGTTCGGGCCGGGAACCTCGCAGTTCTAGTGAGAAATATTGCTGCTTGAGCAATCGTGCTCAGTAAAGCTGCCGAAAGAGTGTGCGATGTCAGGTTGTCGTGTAAGTCCTTATGAAAAATGCTGTTTTTTGGTTTGTGACGCCGTGTAGTCTGGTTGAGAGGTGACTTTTCAGAGGAACGTGCTGCCTCTGTTTTCGGGATAGAAGAAGATAGACGCCGCACATTGCTCTAAAATGTCTGTATATTTTTAGCAGACTGCGCTATAAAATCCGAGAAAACAGAATTTAAAGCCCGTTCGCCAAACTGCGAAAGGCGACTATGTTAGCTTCGTCATGTCTCTGTTTCTGCCTGTCTGTCCATCCATCCTTCCTTCCGTTCGCCCATACGTCCGTGTGTCCGTCTGCATGGAGCAACTCTGTTCCCTCGGGACGGATTTGCATGAAATTTGATGCTTGAGTATTGTAGGAAACTGTCGAGAAAATTCAAGTTTTATTAAAATCTGACAAAAATGACGGATATTTTACATGAAAACCTCTGCGCATTTATGATAATATCTCGCTGAATTCTTCTTAGAATGAGAAGTGTTTTATACAAAACTGTAGAGAAAATCAAAACACATATTATATGTTCAGTAAATTTTTTTTTCGGAAAATTGTGCCGTTTATGTGATAATGTGGAAAAATATTGTAGAGCAACACAGACCACATGAAAATACAACAAGGTGCACGCGCTTTTGTGCTGGATAACTAAGGCTACAAACACACATTCAGAATATGTAATACTTACTGCTTTTTCACGGCAGCACTGGTTACGCGAACGCACCCTAGTGTTACCTTATACGTACATTGCATGTCTTGTCTTGTTTATGAAGTCTGTAGGCCTAATTCAGTGATGTATTTGTTTGAGGCCATTCCTGTAATGTTAATATTATTTGGAAGGAATTGCGCTGAACTGCATCTGGTTTGTGGAGTAACTGCAACAAAAAGAAAGCTGATGTGTCATAAACTTCGAATTCAGGATAGTTTCTTTTGTTAGATTTTTGACTGGGGGAGGGGAAAATTGGATATAACAAGATGTGCACTGCCTTGAATGGCCAAATAAATGTTATTCCACGAAAACATTAAGTAATACATAATCACATACGTGGTGCAACTTCAGAAACTTCTTGCTTAATGTTTTGAACTTATGTTCTGTACATCGTTTCCCGTTCACGGCATTTTAGGACGACCTACAAATTATATCTCGCCTTGTGTAGTGTGTATACATATATACTCCTTTATAAAGCTGTCCCTGGCCACGCCCTGAGTGCATATGTGGGAACATATGTATAATTCTCCTTAGCCTTCGTCTCGGAACTTGATGGAGGTGAGTGGTCAGCTTCACGCCCCGGCCGCTTTACTCTCATCAGTCCACTTGAATAGGGGCTGGTTGGGTGGGTGTGCAACTAACTGACTGACTGACTGACTGACTGACTGACTGACTGACTGACTGACTAACTAACTAACTAACTAACTAACTAACTAACTCCATGGATCAGAGGCCTTCTTGAGAAGCTAAGAGTTTCTCAGCTAGTGAAGAAATTCCCCGCATTTAATGGAACCCGGAGGTTCATTACCGCATTCACAAGAGTCCGCCACCTGTCCCTATCCTGAGCCAGCTCAATCCAGTCCATGCCTCGTCCCACTTCTTGATGATCCATTTTAATATTATCCTCGCATCTACGCCTGGGTCTCCCAAGTGATCGCCTTCCCTCAGGTATCCCCACCAAAATCCAGTATGCACCTCTCTTTTCCCCCATACGTGCTACATGCCCCACCCATCTCATTATTCTCGATTTGATTACCCGAATAATATTTGGTGATGAGTACAGGTCATTAAGTTCCTCGTTATGTAGTCTTCTCCAATCCCCTGTCGCCTCGTCCCTCTTAGGCCCAAATATCCTCCTCAGCACCCTATTCTCGAACACCCTCAGTCTTTGTTCCTCCCTCCGTGTGAGAGACTAAGATTCGTGGGTGTGCCACAGCTAGATAAAATAATATTTTAAGCTACGGGTCTCTCTGTATTTTCATTACATTTTACCTACTTAACAATCTGTATTGAGCATGACTACTTGTTCGCCAGATCACACTTCTACGTTCTTGAAACAATATAACAGACTTCATTTTAACACAGTACAAACTGAGTCAATACTTTCTTTTGTTTCTTCCGCAGTCCGATGGGTGGGCTGTGTTTGGAACCCAGTTCGCAAATGGTTACATATCATGTATTTTGTTTGATGTTTTTAAAACCCTAAAACTTGGGGTAAACGTATTGTACGTGTACGTTTCATTCTTCCCTACAACTTGTTTCGAATTATTTTTCGTTTCTGTAAATACTTAAGCGAGGTACTACATTACAGACGAGCGAAGAAATTTGAATACGTTTTTATATTAGGTGCCCATTACTGCCGTTATTTTGCGATTTCAACCAAAATTGAAAAGGCGTGAAATTTTTTCTTACACTTCTCCATTATTATATTTCACGAATACCCTTTAAGCCGTTCCAGATTTGTCACACGCTGACAGACAGATGGACGGACGGACAGCTGTTTTAATTTGCTGTCTGCTGGGATGCAAAAGCGTCTGTATATTGTTTACTTTTACACACTTAGTATCGCTACTTTCCTGCCCTTCTGTGTTCGCGCGCGCGCGCGCGCGCGCGCGTGTGTGTGTGAAGTAAATAAATTGCAAATTTTGACGAAAATATTTGTATCTAACAAGGAGGAAGTGACATGGGGCTGGACAATTATATATTTAGTAGCTCCATGGTTTGTCGTTTCTGCTGGTTTTTCTTTGGATGATCAATTCAAGGATGTTAAATGGGTGGGGCATGTAAGGGAGGGATGCTGTCTGCAGAATTTTAATCAGAAAACAATGGACTGAGGCACATGGAAGTACGGAGCATAAGTGGGAGGATAATATTAAAGTGGATCTCAAAAAAGTAGGTTGTGAAGTTGTGGACTGGATTCATGTAGGTGAAGTGGAGTGCTCTTGTCAGCAAGGAAGGTAACCTTCGGGTTACATAACCGGCAGAGAATATATTGAGTAGCTGAGCAACTGTTAGCTACTCAAGATGATCTGTGTTCCACTGGAACTAGTTTTTTTCTCCAGGCTTTGCTACATGTGTCACATAATCTAACATGCAGGTCAGAGTGACTGTGAGGTGACACAAGGCGTTGACCCTTCTGATTTGTAAATCAAAAGTGTTTTTCTGTCCTGTGACGCAACAGCCCAACTCGGGCCCAGGCCACCTCATTGTTGAGGTTTCTATATCACACACACCCGGTAGGACTCCTCTGAGCGAGTGATCAGCTCGTCGCAGAGACCTCTACCTACGCAACAAGCATAAGAAACGCACATCCATACCCACAGCGGGATTCGAGCCCACGATCCCAGCCATCGAGCGACTACAGATCTACGCCTTAGGCCGCGCGGCCACTGGACTCGGCAAAAGCACTTCACGTCAACACAAATTTATTAATCAACAGTCCTTTTTGTTTACAATAACAGCTAGTAGTGTAAACAAGAAGGATTATTTACTAACAAAATTGTGTTGACGGAATGAAAAGATGCTTCTGAGTCGGTTTACTAAACACAGCCAGATGCCATGTACCATGATTTTACATCTGACGTGTGTTCAGGAGGGGACGTATTGGAACATCAGTCGTTATGGAGGTTACCCCGAGGTTTGTAATGATTTTATTGTGTTGCTGTGGGTAAATGAGACGGTAGTATACTTACAGTTGCAGCTATCTGGCTTAAAACATACGCAGAAACCACCAGTTATCACCTACATATTAACATGATATATTTTAATATCATGCATATAATTTAAGGGGACACGCAGTGGCGCAATTGGTTGAGCTACTGCACTAGAAGTCGGAAGGTCGCGGGTTCGATTCCCGATGGTGTCGCTGGAATTTTTCATTGACATAATCCTTCCGGCCGCACCATGGCCCTGGGGGCCACTGAGCTTCTAACAAACGTGAATACCAGGAATATTTCCTGCGGAGTAAAGGCGGCCGGTGCGTAGGGCTGACAACCTACCACCTTCATGTGTCGGCTGTCTTTTAATCTGAGGTCCTCAACCTCCTGGAACCCTGAAGGCCTGTCCAGACCTGTAATGGGATTGATATACCTTTACTTTGCATATAATTTAAACGGTATAAATTTTATTGGTACTATATATCAGTTACTGCTGTAAATATTTAATGTATATATTACCATTCATTGACATACTGTACGCTGCGCACGCCTGTGAAAAGTGACTCCCTGATGATGGCTGCGATAGGTAGCCGAAACATGTACGAATAAAAAGAATTGTTTTGCAGTGCTTAGTAATAAAAACTCGTATGGCAGGATAGTACTTCAGATTGGGTTACGACCGTGTCCTCCCAAATCTTCTCCAATTCGTTATTCACTAACGATCCTCGTTCGATGCAGTATAACCAGAACCACTGGCAGCGCCGTTAAATAAACAATAAATAAATTACATGTACGATGGCTCAGGTTCTGTAAATGTGAAACTTTCACATAACAATATGTATGCTGCGTATGTTATTATAGACAGCCTCTAATAGGTGAAGTATGGAGACTTGCCTGTTCCTATGACGTAACTTCCTGAACCCTGATCGAACGGTTCAGGACTCTGTATGCAGTTGCGCTACTTTTTAGACGAATTCCGAACGAAAATATTTGCGTTATATCGTAGTACACGGTTTTTGTCAAAAAGTCAGCAGATGTTTAATGGCAGTGTTATTACGGCTAAACGTTACAAACATGTCACACTAAAATTTGTGGCTGTCTTGTGTTCTTTCTCTTGTGACGTATGTCCTCCGCCCTTGGGAAAGTAGCCGATTTTGTATGAATGAGTGACAACTATTTTAAATGATCCATAACCTTAACTGAGCAACTGTGTGTATCAAAAGCAACAAATTCACGTAAGTGTATGAGAATATGTTATACACATCATATACCTCCTACATGTTTCGGCTACTCATGGGGCCATCTTCAGGGAGGTGCATTACGAAGGATGCATACATCGAAATGTTACAGAATACAGAGAATAGACAGTGGTCTGCTGTACCGGTAATATCAACACACCCGTGCTGGGACTGGATCGTAATTTACTGAGCACATACTGTTCGTTACCCATCAAAAATCAATCACTAATATTTATCCGTATTTTAAGCTTTCATATGTATTTTAAACCATGTATTATTTTTAAAAATTAATTAATATTTTATATCTGTGCGATGGTTCCAAAAATTTCTGTAATATTTCGATATATGTATTCTCTGTAATGCACCTCCCTGAAGATGGCCACATGAGTGGTCGAAACATGTACGAGGTATACAGTGTGTATAATACACATTCATGTACTTATGTACATTTGTTCGTTTTGATATCATATCTCAGTGACACCTAATATAAAATTGTCAACTCCATTCACCTCCCATTTACCTAACGGGCTTTCGCACGGGGTTTCTTTCTCCGCAAAATCATCCCATGACTTTCTGGGGATACGAGAACCAACTAAAAGCCAGTTAACCTTATTACATACATATATGTCCCGTACGTTTTAAACGCACGCCATTCCTTTGAAATGGCAAAGGTTTTCTTTGGAAGTTAAAGAATACATTACCTGTCCGTCTGTGGGTTTGTAGCTCGGTCGGTATAGCGACTGGCTGCTGGATGTTTGGTCCGGGGATCGAATTCTAGCGGGTGCGAGATTTTCTGCACCCGGTCAGACCGGCCGTGGGTCCCTCTCAGCCTCCTGTAAAATGGGTACGTGATATCTTTCCCGGGGGTACAGCGGCTGGCGCGTAGCATTGACCACCCACCCCATCTAGCGCCGAGATGAGACAAAGAGTGGACATATACCTCTTCCCCCCTCTGGGCCTTTATGGTCTGTTTTAGGGTGACCTTTACCCTTACTTTACTTGTTTACATGTCCATCCACGTACTGGATTCTAATTTGTATTCTAATTGATCTAGTCTGTATCACGCGACATTTTTTCTTTAGAATCTAACCCAACAAGGCAGAGTCATGTAAAAATATAAACAGATCTAAATTAGACAAAATCTAATTTCGTAAATTGTAAAGATGGCTGATACATTTCTTCGTGCTGTCCGTGTGTATTTATATTCGGACTGACATTTATGAATATAAACTATGTCGACTGGTGACTCCGTGTTAAGTGGGTCGCTGTCACCACGGCATGGCGCGTCCTCAGGTTGCAGATAGAGGAACGGCCTCCAGTTATGGAGGGTAGCTGCGAATACATTGAATAAGCAGTCGCGGACAGCCGACAAGGGGTAGTCCTCCAGCTTGGGGGTTGGGCGAAGTGCTAACAACTCCTCACCGTAAAAAATTATGTTACGAAATAGCCTACAAAGCCTTGGAAGACCCAGGCGTAGACGGGAGGATAATATTAAAATGGAACTTCAAGCAATGGAGTGGGGCATGGACTGGATGGAACTGGATCAGGATAGGGACAGGTGGTGGGCTGTTGTGAATGCGGTAATGAACCTCCGGGTTCCATAAAATGCGGGGAATTTCTTGATTAGCTGAGAAACTGTTGTCTTCTAAAGAAGGCCTCTGCTCCATGTAGTTAGTTAATTAGTTAGGTAGACTGGTGACTATTACTATATACTTTCTGTGACTGCTTAATATTTTGATTGAATTTATTTAAAGTTGTTTAATAATATACACTGAACTTCAAGCCGATATTTTCTAATTAAAAAATAATTTCGCTGCGATTTGGAAGTGACAGTGGAGGTTCAAGATAGCTCTGAATTACAGGCCCTGTGTACTAAACAATGTTGGTAACAATACAATATTGTAGTTTCTTAAGTCAATATAACTCGTCAAGTGACGTTACATTTAATAAATAATTTACAATATTTTATATACATTTAATCCACAACTTATTGCACAACAAAACGCCAATACTATTTCTTAAATATTAGAAGCGTATATAAATAACGAATTAGTCGTTTATAATTTTCTTCAAGTAATTTCTTTTCCAAACATTTTTCTGTGATATTTTCTTTCAGGTAGATTATTTTGGCCGATCCCAGTGGCCGCGCGGTCTAAGGCGTAGGTCTGCGGCCGAGCGCTTGCTGGGATCGTGGTTTCGAATCCCACCGGGGTCATGGATGTTTGTCTCTTGTGAGTGTTTGTGTTGTCAGGTAGAGGTCTCTGCGACGGGCCGATCCCTCGTCCAGAGGAGTTCTACCGACTGTGGTCTGTGTCTGATTGTGATCAAGTGAAAATAAAACAACCTCGACACCTACTGTGAGTAGGTAGAAGAGGTAAGGACAAAGAACGAGATTATTTTGATTTGTATTCTGTCCTGAAGGTAAGCAGCTGTGTTTTACAAGCACCGAGGGTTACAGTACACTATTCATAACCCTTTACGTTACAATACAGTGTCACTTGATTCAAATTATAAGATAGAAAGTGTCTCGCGTTTGCACCGACGAACTTGTAGACAGCCCCTCTCCATCTTTGTCTGGTTTGCTGCACAACACAGCAGCAGGCCAGCTTTATCAGTTAAGTAAATGATAAATTATAAATACGGAATTTTCTGTTTGTGTGGAACTCAGATATTCATCGTGGTGTTAACAAGAGGTCCCCACCAGTCTATGTGCTCAGCTATGTAAATGTACTGCACCTCTTTACACACTGCTTCTTTAGATTTACTTTAAAATGATTTCTCCCATCTATATCTAGATCTCGAAAATAGTCCTTTTCTTTGACGTTATCTGAGTAAACTTTTGTACCCATTTATTTTTTCCCACATGTGTTTTATATACCCTGTCCATTCTATATATTTTGAGTTCATCACCCTAATGTTTGGCGATCTAGTCATCCAATACGTACACCTTCTAAGGCTGCAAGATACATTCTTAGGTTCTGTCCTGTCTTTTTTTCCCTCCACATGCTACAGATGGCTGCAAAGTTACTTAAAAATCTTAAGTTTAAACAGTCTCGTCAGTTGCGTGCCAAAAATTACAATACAGCCTTCAGTTCTTCGTAAGGAAGTTCTTACAACAGTGCTGGAGAACTGTACTGGTGTCTGGATTTGTTGCTTTTCACGGAGGTGTTTTGTTATACAAGTTTCTGCAATTTATTGCGTGGTTAGTTCCTTAAAGGGTAAAGCGTGTTATTAAAACCTTTATTTGAGGTCTGCGCTCTTCTGGGATATTACACAGCGTCGTGTGGTAATTATTTATCGACGTTTCGGGACAAAATGTCTTCAAGGGTCAAGAGTTTGAGACTCGGAATCTCGGGCCCTTGACCCTTGAAGATGGTACCGATACGTTGTCCCGAAACGTCTTTAAACAATTACCACGTGACGCCGTGTAATGTGCCAGAAGAGAGCAGATCTCATCAACATCCAGCGGAAGCCTGAAATCACGGTTGAATCTTTATTTTCTTAAATTATGAGGTGTATTTTATTATGTTGTTAGTTTTTTTAATGGTATGGTGCTCTATTCCATGATTACTACCTTAAATGTTGTGGCGTGTTGTTACATGGTAAGTTTCTTAAATGGTATTGTGGTTTACTGCATGTGTCGTTTCTTAGATAATGCGGTGCTTCATTGCGTGAAGACTCTCGCAAGGCGTGGTATCTCATCCTTCCTCTTGCATTCATTCCTCATTCATTCGTTTCAGGAGTGTGAAATAGGCATACACTTTGTTTCCTATCTGAAAAATTCAAACTTTTATATTAAGACATGCGTCAGCATTGTCTATCTGAGCCTAGGATCTCCAGCTTATTGCTAGAGTAAAAAAACTTGGATTACGCATGCACATATTTTTAAATTACTTCTGTGTAATTTTGCATATTCTATTGCTTTATAGTCCATATATATTCATGCTATTATTTTATTACTCCTGCATCAGTCTGCTTGTTAACAAGATCATGTGTTTATATTATATACTTGTGTAGGTGCCTTGGAATGTGTAACAAGTGCGTGTGTTTGAATATATGTTTGCGTGTGATGACTGATTGTGGCATTTAAATTATAATAACAATACCTGAGCTAATGGCTACAAAAGAGGAGTCTTAACTTCGAGAAACGTATCTATGAAGATTTACGTGTGATGAAGTTTGAGGTTTTCACGGCCGTGAAATACATATTGTGGTCTTATGGGTCATAGCACCGTGTAGTCTGGGACATTGCTTCCAACGCTTCGGAGGAAGGGTCTGCGTTCGACTTATATTCTGAACGTGCCGCTTCCGGTTCCACTAGGAAGATGGAGGCAGCAGCTTCGTTTCAAACGTCGATAGCTGCGTATAAAATGCACGATACTACAGTATAAGGCAGAATGCCACAGTCTGTATTTATATACAGACGCTCCCCAACGGTATGATGGGGTTCCGTTCCGACGACCAGTTTTTAAGTCGACGTTGTTTTTAAATCGGAAATACCGCACATGTGCTTTGGCTGCCATTATTTATCTCAGCAATATACAGGGTGATTCAGGAGGAAAGGTCAATATTTTGGGGTATGATACCATCAGTCTTTGTGAGAAAGAAGTCCATATGAGCACTTGTCTAATTCTGAGTGTTTGCCGAGATAGAGCTGTTTGAATCTGCAGTCCTAACTCCATAATATTTTTGCTTGTGGGGTTGGATGAAGAGCGAAATTTACAAAAGAAAGATGAATACAAGAGATCAATTGGTCGCTCGCATTTTTCTTGTTGCTGCACCCATATGGTAACGTGAAGATCAACTCAGACGAAAAACACGCAATCTTCGCACACGAGTTGCAAAGTGCGTTGCGGCTGACGGTGGAATTTTCGAACATGTATTGCGAACTGTAACAAAGTTTTCATTTCTGTGTAACAGATGTCATTTAAACTTGAATTTAAAATTAAAAGAAAATTAACATAAATAATTTGTAGATTCAAGCAGCTCTTTCTCAGTATTCATTCAGAGTTAGACATAGATCATATGAACTTTCTTCGCACAATGACCGATACGGTCACATCCCAAAATATTTACCTTTCCTTCTGAATCACCCTGTATATAATTTCTGGTATCAGTTGTTTTACCGCAACTTGACAAACAAAAATATTGGAAGCATATAAATAATCAAGTAATACTGTACAGAAATAATAAAATAATACTGTACAGTACGTGCAGTTTATTGTTGGCTGAGGCACTGCGCTACAAACCGGAAGGTCGCGGGTTCGATTCCCGATGGTGTCAGTGGAATTTTTCATTGACATAATCCTTTCAGTCGCAGTATGACCCTGGGGTCGACTCAGCCTCTAACAGAAATGAGTACCAGGAATATTTCCTGGGGAGTAAAGGCGGCCAGTGCGAAGGGCTGACAACCTTACCACCTTCATATGCCAATTGTCTTGAAATCTGGGAACCTCAACCTCCTGGAACCCTAAAGGCCTGTCCAGGCTTGTTACGGGATTGTTTTACCTTTCTACATGCAGTTTATTAGCCCTCGCGGTTGTAATTCGGGAGAACACGTGTCTTTACTTAATATGGCAATGTCCGTATTTAGGTGGGTACTTTGTCAATAAGAAGAAGCCTTAAACAGTGAATCTTACATCAGCGAAAGTTGCTAGAGACACGATGTAGAATTTTCCAGCCGTGAGCAATACAGGTTTCTGTGCTCGCATGATGACAACCCTCAGGAGTTTGTTGAAGCGAGGCGACCGGTTATACCATCGGCATCCGAAAGCTGCGTGCTTCACGGCAGCGCTCTGCGGTAAAAAGAAGACACTTGCAGTCTGTTGTCTTTGAATTTAAAGGGACATGAGCGTTGCGTTTGGCCAATAAATATTAAGGACAGTCTGGCCTATGATAGCACGTTAACCACCATTCGCTTTAACGCTGTAACTTCTATCCAGTATGCATTGTTCTTAGATGAGTAAAGTTGGGTTTAGAAACGAATTTGTGTGGCTGGAACTCATACATCATAGTACACATGTAAAAGAAGTAAAATAGTACACGCAGAGCCGTCAAACTCGTTTGTGTGTGGCTTCTTTTGCTACACCCTGACTGTCTCAGACTGCATAGCATCGGTTTTGGGATAGTTGGTGAATGGTGACTTGGAACTATGTGAATGCAAGCGGTCGTGGACCTAGTTAGGTACTATACCGGCATTTTTGTGGACGAATCGAGAAAACTGTGAGAAACCTCAGACAGGTTAGTCTATGCCTCAACCAAGATTCGCACTGGGCACTTTCCAGATAAAATATAGAGCACTAGTGGAGCAACAGTCTGATCTGTGTAAAAGCTGTTTAAGGACTCAGGAAGTATAATCGAAAGTTCAATTGCGGTCCTATGAAATGGCGCTCTTAAATTGAATTAAAGCGAATGAAACGTAACGATAATAATGCTTGTGTAAAAGTTAAAATTGGCTACATATTTCAACCACCCAGGTTGTCACCATCAGGCCATATTACAAATGTAATAGGATTACAAATGTAATAGTATTACGTTTGTAATATGGCCTGATGGTGACCACGTGGGTGGTTGAAACATGTGGCCAAATTTAACTTTCAAACTAAAAGAAGTTGTGAGGACGGCATCTAACTGTGTTTACATTTATAATATACTCACAACGGTATGCATTCTATAAAGAATATTTGTGTAATTGAAGCGCCGTACAGTAAAGTATATTAAACTATGTCAAAACTAGGTGTTAAATTTCCGTTAGATTCTTAAGTAGGTCTAAGAGGGTAAGTAGCTTTAAAGTCAAATAAACTAAAAAAATGAAAATGATAGAGTGAATTTCGTGTAGGTCTATTTTACTAATAAGACCTGGGCTAGTGTAGTTAGTATAGCAACTGAGTTATGGGCTGGAGGGTCCGGGGTTCGAATCCCGGCAGGGGTGAGAGATTTTTCTCTTCCCCAAAACGTCCAGACCAGCTCTGAAACCCACACAGCCTCCTATTCAACTGGTTCCTTTCTGGGGGTAAAGTGGGCTGGGGTTTGAAGTTGACCACTCACGTCTGTCGAGTGCCTGGGTTAAAAATGAGTGGAGTTATACCTCCACTGTGTGCCTTTACGACGTAGACAGGGACAAGTCTACCTTTACGTTTTATACCGCTTGTAATTGATTGGATGTTCTTATGTGCCCTAAAAATCAAGCGACAAATATGACGAAACGAATGGGGGATTTCTGGTTTGATTTGCGAAACACCCTGAAATGTTGTAAGACCTGAGGAGACTCCTTTCGCGCAAAATTCTGTACAGTGTGGATTTCAGACAGTTGTTTTGGAAGTATATTACAAATCCGGGCTGTCTTCGGAGAGTATGACTCACTTCGTACCTGTTCAATGAGATCGTCTCCATACGTGCAGACGATAAGTGGCCAGATGCAGGCCAGTATTACACTTGTGAAGAATTTGAAGCTTCGTTCACCAGCCTGGCCCTGAAATAGAATTAAACTTGTTGAAATATTTTCACTTTCCGTTGTATTCCAGAACTGTACTAGTGTCGTGGAAGACCCGTGTTTTCTGTTTCTCGTTGCGAGGTGATGGTAAGAAGTAAGACACTGTAACTTAAAATTCTTACTGCTTAAACACCTATCTTCTACCTAGCCACCTAAAATATTGTCTGACTGACTGAGTGCATGGAAATATGCAGACTACAAATATTCAACACCGCTGACCGCCAGCGTCGAGTTTGAATCAGTCCAATCCAATACCCCACAGGAATTTTCTCCAAAAACAATTTTGGAATTTCCTTCACGTTTTATTATGGATTTCCCAAGTGGTAGCCCTCCAAAGGTTTTCTAACCAAAATTTAAGAGAAGCAAGTGGAAAGGCAAAACATCTGAAGGAACGAACAATCCTGTACTTGTCTAGTAACATAAAAATGTTTGAGGTTGTTAGCTTCGCTTGACCCCCAGTAGAGGCAGCACTATCATTTTTGACGTTATGCTTTTTGTTAACGAACCCTTGTTTGAGATTGCATTTATAAATACAAACTTTCTAAAAACTTTTCTAAAAAGTCCGTCTTGCAAAGATCCTTGCGGTAGTTCACTAGGTCATGTCGCAAACAGATTTTACCGTATTAGTACACAGAGTGATTATACTCCTAAGATATAGTCTGTATAAGTACGTACGTTATGTAGACGGATATAAACGGAGGTAATGAAATACTGGACTAATAATTTACATAGTTGTATGTATTCAGTAATTTATGTATGCTGACTGCATATCTCTCTGATGATGGATATTATAGTATCCGAAACTTGTAGGAGATAATACTCATAAAGTAGATACTTTATGCTGTTTCGGCACATGTGTGCAAAGTGTACAACGTGACTGAGTTTGACGTCTCTACTTAATTTAGCATCATAAAACAAGCGATTACCCAACCTGCTAGTAATGGTTCCATAGGCACGTATTTTACATTTGTTGGTGCTGAATATGCAAAACTGGAAGCACTCACCAGCGCCAGCTGGAAGGTTGACAAGCACATCATAGCTTCACTAAAGACGAAGAAAATGAGCACGACTGGGCTCAGGAAATTATTCATATCAACTGAAAACCTGTGAAAAAGGTGAACTTATTAATTTTAACAAAAAATGATTTCTAGATTCGTTTACAAGTAGTTATAGGACTCTACCCAAATCTCAATGCATTCGTCGAGAAGAATGAATTAGTGGAGCGGTAAGTGAAATAATTTTTATAATAATTTAATATTAGTTGTGTTTATGGCGGCATAAAAGTTATAGCTTACGGAAAAAGAGCCTGTTTATTTTAGTGAATGTGGGCCGGGATAGCGTAGTCGGTGTAGAGACTTGCTACAGACTGGACGGTCCGGGAGTCAAATCCCGGTGGGGGAGAGTTTTCCGCACCCGTCCAGACAGGCCGTGGGGCCCAGCCAGTCTGCTGTACAATGGGCACCACGGATGTCAAAATTAATGTACCCAAGTCACTAGCATATCATCATCCTCCTCTGTTTGTTAACCCTTAGCACTAGCCTATATTAAGATACAAACAATGAAACCCACTGCGAAACTTTCCCCTTCGTTTTGTCACGTTCTCTTGCCAGGTTTCAAATATTATGCTCTGCGTCTGTCCTCAAACACAGTCATTCCCTTTCCTTCGGTTAAAGTGAGAGACCATATTTCATACCTATATAAACTGACAGGTGAGAGCATGGTTTTTAATTTATATATTTTTAATTAAGAATCGGAAAGATAAATTATTGGCAATAAACATTTCTAGAATTTAATCCTTTTTTTAAATTTTGCCATTAATATGATCACACATAACCATGCACTTAGACAAATGTTTTGTCAAGCATAACCAGACAAATGTTTTGTCAGATATAACCACATGCTTTTATCAACATAACTACACAAATATTTTTATCAGACATAACCGGACAAATGTTTTGTCAGGTATAACCAGCCAGATGTTCTATCAGACATAACCAGACAAATGTTTTTATCAGACGTAACCAGACCAATTTTTTATCAGACATAACCAGACAAATGTTTTTTCAAACATAACCACACAAATTTTTTTATCAGACTTAACCAGACAAATGTTTTGTCAGGTATAACCAGACAAATGTTTTTATCAGACATAACCAGACAAATGTTTTTATCAGACATAACCAGACAAATGTTTTTATCAGACATAACCAGACAAATGTTTTGTCAGGTATAACCATACAGTTGTTTTTATCAGATATTACCAGACAACTGTTTTCACTCCCTCTTGGCCTGTAGCTGTCGCTCGGTGAAAAAAGTAAAGTCATTTCGGTTGACCCCATGTACTCAGCAGTAATAAAACACTTCCAAATACAGATTATTTTATTTACTGTTTATTTAACGACTCTGTCAGTGGCTCAGACACCGTCAAATGACAGTGATTACTGAATATTGAATTTGAAAGGAAGTGTGATGAAGTGGTCGTGGTCTAATTTGAGATTGACCCACTGTACGACCGTTGGACTGGAGAGACTGAAGATGTCCATGAAAATCCTTAGCTTGGAGAGCTGATAGCCAGTCAGAGGCTTTAAACCCTGGCATTCCGAACACGAAGCAGCATTGCTACCTTCTCGACTGCTGTATTTGGGTTACAGGTAAATGGGTACTCCAATGTGTTCAAACAGAGAGTCTCTCTTGTACTTACCCGATTAGGGCCTGATGGAACCGAATGCAGTCGATCAAATAGTGTTGCAGAAACTCATCAGAAGGCTGTACGGTGATGGAGATATTCGATGATGTTTCAGTAGTCGATATTTCTTCACGAGATTCGTTAATAAGCTTGTCTGATTTTACAGCTTTAGATTGATTAAAATCGTTAGGGTACAGCAGACTAATTGATGTACGTCTTTGATGACATGCAACACTGTGAGGCTGCCCTGAAGACTGGGACGTTTGTTGATGACAGTTTTCTTCATACACCATGTCTGTGTTTAGAGATCCAGGTGCATAATCACAAATGTTGTCTTCCCCAGGGATGTCTTCTGTCTTCATCTTTGTTGATACCCATTCTCTTCTGTGTCCGTTATTTGTAATATGTTCTGAGTTTTGTAATATCTGCTCAAACTCATCCACATCTTCGAAAGCTGCACACAGTATCTTAAACTGTGTTGTAGTGTGAAAAGCGAAAGCATACATTAACATATAACACCCTGTGATATTGCTTACGACTGTGTAGACCGAGATGAAATGAAATGCGTGCATTAGTTCATAAGTAGGTGACTGGTTAGCATTTTCTGGTAACCACATTGTAAGTCCAAAATACCTTCCTCTGTCATTAGTTAAGTTTCTTGGTTCAGCATCTGTGAAGTATTCCACGTATCCTAAAATAAATGGAATACCCCCCCACGCTGTCTCTACGGTGAAGCACAAACCTAGCAGTGTCCATGTTATAACTGCAGATTTTCGAGCTGCTTCCTCTAAAATAGCTTTCCTTCTTCTTGGTGATCCGACTTTGTCCATATGGCTGATAAAACCGGCCTCTAAGTTGTCAAACAACTTTACCAATTCTTTTCTGTTCCATACAAAATAGAAAAATATGATTCCTGTGCTAATGTAACATGAAACTTGAAACAGGATGGCAGTTACTGCTTCAATGTCGTCCAGACGTTGGTACAGTGCGACAATCTGGACGGTTATTGCAGGCAGGAACCACAAAAGAGACACCACTGTGAAGGCGTCGTACAGCGTCGACTTCCAACGACTGCTTAAGGCACTTGAGGGCGGCAATATTCCGGACAAATGGAATGCCTTGAGCTGCAAATGAAGCAATCTCAGTCTTCTCGGATTTTCCTCTTCTTTAAAATTAAACGTTTGGACCTCTGTTGCTGTCGCCATTATTTGCTTCTTATGTAGCAGATTCCATTCAAAATAAGTTGCCTCCTGCAATGTATCAGTCTATGTGGGGCATATACAACCTGTGTTTGATACGTATATTGATGTCTAGAACTTTTTTCGTTCTATTTGGACGGTTCTTTCTTCTAAAACACAAAATTTTATTTGCAGATTAATACCACTTACTGTAAGCTTCCTGCCCCCCCCCCTCCCCCACATAAACAATATTCATGGAACGAAAATAGGCTCCTTTTTTCCTTACACACATCTAGCTACGAATTCTGATAAGGCAAAATGATACTGTGCAATACGTAAGCAGGTATGGGTACATTCAGAGCGTATCTCAGATGCTTGGATAAATTCAGCAGTAAGTTCCCCACACCAAAACAAGACAAAAAGTTCATATATGTCCGCAAATATTTAGGTTTTCGAGGTACAGCCTCCGCTTTCGCCCGACCTCGTCCTTTATATTGTTATCTGTGGAAACACTTGAACCTCGTGGTACACTCATGTTGGATATAAAATGAAGAGAGACTTCACCAACGCATTTTGATGTCCGTCAAACAACTTGCAACCGCCGCGGGACTTCGAAAGGGTGCGGCAGGCCGTGACTAGACGTGTCAGTGCGTGCATGGATTCAGGTGGAGGACGTTTTGAGCATTTGTTGCAAATTGTAACTTGATAAACAATAAAAATTCAACAGTTATTAAATTCGAACGTGCATGGTAAATGCGTCATGTCAGCTGTAGGAAAGATATTACACAGTTACGGTATTTACTGTTGAATGTAATCTTTCAGTTAAACTCAAAAACACTAATTTCCGGATATATGTTTTTAAGAAATTTCTTTCTTGATTTTGATGCGAAAAACTCACTGTCGAAGTATGTCCAAGGACTTTAGATGCAGATTCTAGCATGGGATTACCTCATCCTAGAGCCTGGCAAAGAGAAACGTTCATATTCAAGCGTAAGTTCTGGAAATATCTAAGTTGAAGAAGGCATTTTGGTTAAGGATACAGTGCGTATCTTTCCAATTGTTACATGTCAGCAGTCCTTGTTGAAAACAATTCCTGTTTAAGTTTCGGCATTCAATCATACGTTCTCTTACTATTTATCAATCTTTGTTTACGAAATACTTAAGTGTCTACAGCCTTTAATGTTAATATCTAATGTTACAGCAGTTTGAACAAGCGCACGGCCATATATTTAAATTAATCAAGGGAAATTGTAAATTCCACAGAATCCAACGTTATTTTATTTGTCCTTTGAAGATGGTTCAAAACGTGATCATCATCAAATGCAAAGAACAGGGCTCCACAAAGGCGATGTTTACGTGATGTGTTGCATTGCCTGTCCGTCTTACTGTTTATTACTTCTGTGTTTCTAAGAGGTTTCAGCAACATTTAATTTTTAAAATTAATGTAATTCTGTTGTCATTAATACTGCTTGAGTGCCGTTACCACGAAACTGATGACTGAAACTGACCTTCTCACACTGTGCCATGCTGCTGTCTGATCTCTTGTAGCTCAGTCAGTCGTTGTCAAAGCTGTGCCTGCAATCTCTTGTAGCTCAGTCAGTCGTTGTCAAAGCTGTGCCTCTAATCTCTTGTAGCTCAGTCAGTCGTTGCCAAAGCTGTGCCTCTAATCTCTTGTAGCTCAGTCAGTCGTTGTCAAAGCTGTGCCTCTAATCTCTTGTAGCTCAGTCAGTCGTCAAAGCTGTGCCTCTAATCTCTTGTAGCTCAGTCAGTCGTTGTCAAAGCTGTGCCTCGTCGTTTTATCGTGTAGCCAAAGCAACAACACTGCTTCCTGTTCATACTGAGGAAGAGGAGGAAATATCATCATCAACATCATCATCATCATCATCATCTATCACGAATTAGGCCTTAATAGACGTGTTTTGGCCTCCTCTAATAGTCTTTTCAAACGCCTTCCAAATCGTCTTCGTCCATTTGGTCTATAATTCAGCATTATTTTGGGCATCCTGCTGTTCATTCTTGTTACACCTTCTAGCCAATTTGATTTGTATCTTCTTAGTTTATTGTCAGCTGGTCCCACTCATCCAAAATTTCTTCATTCCTTTTGTGGTCAAGGAGTATGTATCCCGCTGTCCTTCTGAAAATCTTCATCTCGACTGATGTCAGTCATTCTTTTATCCTTTTCAGAATACATGTGTGTGTGTGAGACGTATTTATGACATTGTCTGAGGCACAGCTTTGACGATAACTGATACTATGCGAAATGAGGCGGCCGTTTGTCATATTTGGTTATGTTCTGTTTCTGATATTAATTTTTGTGGCAATGACACTTAGGCAGGTGTAATGACAACAAAAGTATATATTTTTGAAATTTAAATTGAAATTTCATGAGAATCTGTTTGCAAATACTGGCAAGTACACGCAATGCTTAATGTAGAGAATTGCTATTGTTAAGTTATTGGTGCATTATATAATGTTCGCGTTTGAAACTTTTATACAGAGCAAATGAAATAATATTGACCTTATTTTCCATTTTGTACTGATTATTTTAAATAAATGCACGTGTGCTTGCTGAAATTGCTGTAACATTAGACGCTAACATCCAACGCTGTAGGCATTTGAAGTGTGTGGTACACCAAATTTCATAAGAAAATGATTAACTAGAACTTAAGTTTGGAAGACGAAATGGAAACAGGAGTTGCGTTTTTAGCAAGGACTATTGACATGTAACAGTTGGTATGACAGACAGTGTAACTACAACAAAACAAGTCTTCGCTTTTTTTGGATTTTTACGTAGCGTGTATTGGTAGTTTACCGACGTTTCGGGACAGAATATCTGCCCCGTCTTGTAGGGTCATGCAGTGTTCTTGAACTGTTGTCCCGAAACGTCGGTAAACAACTACCAACACCCGCTGTTTAACAACCGAGAAGATCGCAAATCACATCGACACGGCGGCGGAAGACTGAAGTCTCGCCCATACCAAATCAGTCTCCTTTAACCTAACAAATGCTGCTAGAATTTGTTCTGTCAATGTTTAACGTTCCTGTTTGTCATACTCTAGCGTGAGGTTTATATACTGGTATAGGCACCCAAAACTACATACGAAGTATGGCGATATATTTCATAATCTGACCCCAGTTCCCATAGACTCTTCAGTCTTTTAAGTATTTTGAGCAAACTTGTAGAGCATGTTATAGCCTACAGACTGAAACTTTTTTGTCCATCAGAATCACACTCTCTCCCCAGAAAAATTTAGCTTCCGTAAAAAACGTTAAACTGTTCGTCAACTTGCGAGAACCACAGATTTAATCACCCACTGCTTTAACCTAAAAGCGCACAGGCATGGTTCTACTAGATATAGAAAAGGCTTATGATACTTTCTGGATTAACCCTTTAAAGACTAAGCGTATCTGTTTTATATAAGGACTCAGTGCGTACCGCGCTGTAAACACTCTCCACTTCGGTTATAAAAACCAGTCTCTTAATGTTTTATAAGGCAAAAGTTGCTGTTTGTTCTGAGATCCGTACAAAACACATAAACGCAATGTGGGCACCACGTAGAATTTTTTAATGTTAAACCTGGTGGTACGTAAAGTTACCGCTAGGCTTTAAAAGGTTAATGGCCTACTTTACCAACTTATCTTACTGCCCTTATCGGCCTATCTCCTTTCCTTCGTTAAGTTTTACTTGGAAGGCAGCACCTTCATTGTTCGCCTAAACGAAGCAACTTCAAGCCCAAAACTAACCGCCTCCGGGCTCCCCCAGGGTGCAGTACTATCGACTACTTTGTCTGTCTTTTAACTTTCTGACACGCCGCGTCCTCCGCACACTCTCGTAACGTTATAGGCAGACGACACAGCTCGTTCTGTCCCAGTCCTGACGTCATCTCCCGCAGACTTACCAAGCTGTAGCCACTTTACTTAAATACTTTACCAAATGGAAGGTAAAGCAGTCCCACTACAGGCCTGGACAGGCCCACAGGGTTCCAGGAGGTCGAGGCTCCCAGACTTCTAGACAATCGGCGCTTGAAGGTGGTAAGGTTGTCAGCCCTACGCACCGGCCGCGTTTACCCCACAGGAAATATTCCTGGTACTCATTTGTGTTAGAGGCTGAGTCGACCTGAGGGCCATAGTGCGACCGACAGGATTATGTCAATGAAAAATCCACTGACACCATCGGGAATCGAACCCGCGACCTGCCGGTTTGTAGCGCAGTGCCTCAACCAACTGCACCACCGCGGCCCCTCTTTACCAAATGGAAACTCCTTTTAAATGCCCATAAGACAGAAACGATTCTATTTTCAAAGCGCCGCCCCCGTCTTCCGGAACCTCTTTCAATTGCTAATACATCTGTGCTTTGGACCTAGGACGTAAAATATTTACGCATTCTTCTAACCCCAGAACTGATCTGCTCCTACGTGCCGTTACCAGCAAAGCCACAGGCACTTTTTGTAACATCTTCCCTCTACTTACTCGAGACTCCACGCTCTCCCAAACCTCCAAATTAACCTTATATAAATTATTCATCCAATCCCTCCTTAATCTCACCACCCCTGTCTGTAATACCACATGTGATTCAAACTACTGCAGACTCCAAGTCGTACAAAACAAGAGCTTATGAGTGATCGGTGGCTATCCCAGGGGTACTCCCATCTCCGATTTGCACGACAGTCTTAATATTGAACCTATCTGAGATTTCATACACCAACTTACGGCCAACTTTTTGCTAACTGTCCATCCCATCCTAACCCCCTGGTGCAACAGATCGGAAATTACACTCTAGACGACCCGAACTCTTTATACAAAACTTACAAACGTAAACGACCGAAACATATTCTGCTTTAACCAGCTCATCATCAGGTATAATATTTTTTAATCCTTTCCACTAATGTTATTCATATTTTCCCCCTTTAACGTTTGTTTCACGCACTCATAATTATCGAAATTGGTGACAGGGGAAATTTTATGATTTTTCTTTGTATACTGTAATACTGCCAATATAATCTTTGAAATAAATATATAAAAATGGCAATATGTTGTCGTTTTGCCTTCTCAGAATTCGCAGTTACGAAACATCAAGGAAACAAAAAGCGAACTTCCTTTTTTAGAATAATGTCCAAAGTTTAAGGGGGGGAGGGGACCAGGACGTTAATAGAGCCACTGTATTCACCCCAACAGTTGTCTGTATGCAAAACTGTCCTCCTGTAATGGTAGTGTGTTCCATTAGTATTTGTCACTTTCACAGCATAACAAGTGGAAGTCCTTTTCTATCCAATGCTACCCGATTTCCGAAACAGCACTGCTTTTTTTGGAAGGTTCCCAGGCTTTGCCTGCTTGCTGTTTGGCAATGTGTATGGGAAGATGAATAGGAAACACTGGTGGAATTATAGTGTTACAGAAAACCGAAGTACTGGGAGAAAAGTCTGTGCCCTTGCTCCTTTTTCCACCACAAATCTCATGTGGACTGACCTGGAATCTAACGCGGTCCTCCGCAGTGAGAGGCCGGCGACTATCCGCCTTAGTCATGGCAAGGCCTACCTTTAAAAAAAAAAGTGATCTGTTATGGACAAACGTAACCTGTTTTACTTAAACATACATTTCGTAACGCGCAGTAAGAACTCCGTCTTTGTTATAAACAACCAGTCAGAGCAAAAGACCCTGTTTCTTCTGGGATTCACACAAAACACATAAATGCGCCCTGTGGCCAAAACGTGGACATTTTGAACATTAGTACTGTGACATACATATAATAACAATTGGGCTTTAAAAAGTTACTGCTTCATGTGATGAGTGTAATGTTTTGTTTCATTCCGGAAGCTGACCACACCATCTTCGTCGTCGTAAATCCCACAACCCTTCGCACTCTGTCCGAAACACCGTATCAGGTTAGACACGTCCCATCCTGTCTTGCTGTGCGCTGTCGGTAGCGGCCTGATTTATGTACCTTGTTGCTCTTTTTTTTAATTATGCAGGAGTTTTTGGTGATAACTTGGTCACTTTTTATACGAGATTGCCCCCTTTAAAATGTGTACTTCTCATACAATGTATTTATTCCGACATAAATTGTAATCCGTCCACTGGGCGCCATAACATATTTATGTAAACTGAACTGATGGTGTCTAGAAATGGTGCTGCTATTATCAAAGCTGAACCCAAAGATGGTTTTACCACACTTAATTTCATACTTCGGTAAATGAATGCGGGAAAAACATGTTCGTGCATGCAGCCTGTGTTAGAAACAAGCAGTGCGAATCAAACATGATGTAATGAAACATCATGTTGGGATTCTCACACGATATTCAACTTTTATGTTGACACTTCTGCAGTCACTTATAAAATGTGAATATTTAATGTGCCATTACGTTTCAAGTAACACAACAGTTAGCAGCTAAAAACGGTTCTTCATATATTGATTGGAATATGTACATGTACGTATATATATAATGTGTTATATATATAATGTGTTATACCGTAATATATAGCTATCTGCTTCTTTCCGTCGTCAGCGCAAATGCCCGGTCACATATACTATACTGAATAACACGATAATTTGGTATAAAGGCCTATAGAATTTAAGACAACGCTGCGCTACGAAAATAAATAATAGAAAAGATACGAAATGTCACACCTGTTCCTTTCTATAAACTATAATTTGTTTTTCAGTATTCAGCCTAAACATAGTGTTACGGAGATCTGCGATCTTCTAGAATTTTACGCAGCGTCGACTGGTAATACTTCACCGACGTTTCGGAACAACATTGGTCCCATCTTCAAGGGTCAAGAAGTTCTTTTCTTCTTGGACTTCTTGACCCTTGAAGATGGGACCGATACGTTGTTCCGAACGTCGGTAAAGGATTACCACTCGACGCCGCGTCATATCCCAGAAGAGCGCAGATCTCATCAACATAGCGGCGGAAGGCTGAAATCATAGCGGTAGGGCTTTCAGTGCAGTTCACTTACAGCATGCTTTTTTGAGATCATTCTTAGGTGTCTACCTTGATGATGGAGGCAGCAGGTTTAGTAGAAACCTTTATATCTGCAACACTAGACGGCATCACCTCCCACAGCACTGCTACCTTCATAGTCGCAGCTTTGAAAACATCTGAACCCACGCTGAAACGTCTAATGGCTCTGTCTGTAGCTTATTTCTTGTGAACCGGGCTAGACGAGCCGGGGTTCGAAGGCTGGCAGACAAAAGAAAATAGTTCCTCCTTTTCAAAATGTTCGGATTGGCCCTCTGGGGCCCACACGGTCTCCTATTCGATGGATATCGGTGGTTCTTTCGTGCGGGTAAAGCGGCCGGGAAGTGGAGTTGACCACTCACCTCTATCTACTGCCGGCATTAGGGATGAGTGTGGCAATACCTCCATCGTTCCTTTAAGCCCTCGTGGTGGACACTGGGATAACTTGGCCTTCACCTTTTACCATATCATCAGTCGGTTTAACACCCACAATAAGAACTCTGCTATTAGCAAAGTCAGTAAATTAGTCTGTTGGGAACACTAAAAAAATTTAAAGTTGGCCCTGTTCACGCAGTGAGGGCGTACTGGGAGAGCAGAACTATAGTTCCACTCGTTCTTAACCACAGCACTATATGGAGCCGAGCGATCAGCTGTACGCCCAGATAAGGGCCCCCGGTTCCTATCGCATAGGAAGCGGGTTGGGCCACATAGACGCTCTGGACGCTGTGGAGAAGAGGAAAGTGTTTTGCCTTTGCCGGGATTCGAACCCGTTCAAGCCCGAAGCTAATATAATACTGAATTTAAAATTATGTACAATGACACTTAAAATTCAGTCATGTCTAAAGCAATTTCATTTTGTTTAATGAATGGAATGTCGTCATGATCTGTTAGCTGGCCCATGTCTGGTGTTGAATCGAGTTTGTGCAATGGGAACTGCGCCTAACGTGTATTGTTACTGCCATCTATCAGCTGTTTTGGAACCGCGACAGTTACGTAATTAAGTTGGATGTTATCTGTGGTTGGTACTCCGTGGCAGTCGTATTTCAGACCGGCAAGGTATGGCGTATGTGGGACTCGTGTGTAGGAATGTCCAAAATTTGCGTGGTGTCGAACGTTATTTATGGTCTGTGGTGTTGAAGGTGTAGTTTCTGAGCCATTTCAAATTTCAGGTTGTTTAAGACGCATTGCAGGTTTGTGTTTGCGTTTTTTTCTGTTTTTTGTCGGAATAAATGTCATGGTGCATACTGCGTGTACCGCATAGCAACGGAATGAAAACCCCGCCGTTGTGCTAATCTGTCCACGTATTTGGATAAGACGAAGTATTTTTCTTGATGTGTTCCGTGTAGGTCTTTTTGTTGACAGTGTATATACTGTCAGACAGTTTTGGAAATTGCCACAGCTGCCATAAGTCCCACGGCTGCTGGCTTGTTATGTCATTCTACCATGAGATGTGCTGTATAACACCTTTGCTAGTAACACAGATTGCTGCTTTCTGTTCTGTGTGTGAAACTTTGATGAAAGTAAAAACTAGATATTGTGAGGAATCCAAGCAATGTATAAACCGTCATACATTTTATAATATATCTTCCACTCCTAACTATTCACAACCATTTCTTCAACCACATGTCCATATATTATTTAATGCTTTTGTTAGATCATGAAAATTCAATACAGAGGTTAGCATGTAATATTGTTTTTTTAATACTGACTGATGTTTCATGTAATTGTTCTTTATTTTTCATGTGTCTTAGCATAAGAAACATGATTGTAGTTGTGTTTGAAACCTCTACGCATTAAATATAGGTGTAAATCACATTCAGAGTACACTGTTAAGAATATGAAATATTGTAAATGGCGAAGTATTCTGCTAATATAATGACATTTGTTTACTTTCAGGTTATACTTAAATACTTGAAGTAATATACATCCTGTCTGTTTTCAGTTAAGTGTTAACATTAACAAGAGTTATCGTGAGTGTGAAACATATTTCATCAAGATTAAGAAGCATACTTCATTCCCTTGCAACAAGACTGCCAAAGATTGTACTGTGTTGAGCTGAAGAGGTGTTTCCTGCACTCCACACAAGCATGGTAACATTTTGTAATCATGTTTATTGCAAAGAAATTGTATTTTTACACAGAAGTTAGACTTTTAAGCCAACTGAAGTTATTTTTATCTATCTCTGCAGGTGAATTGGACTCAATTTTTAAGTCAAGTAAGTGGAAGAGAGACATACACAGCAATCGTAAACTTCATTATATTGGTGGGTGTTTAGCCAGGGTAATGATAACTAGTTTGATTAAATTCATGCCTCTGGTTGAATTATTAGGAACTATAGTGTGATAAAGTAAAGAATTTCTTCACACAAGTGATTGCTTGCTCAGTAGGGGCATTCGGTGCTTGAGGCGTGGACAGGAGTTTGAACTTAGGAAGAGCAGCGTGTTTGTTGTCAGGACAGCACTCGTAGACTGTCAGTAACTATCAAGTAGTGTATGGATTGTCCTTTCATGAAATTTCTGTTTCCTCTTATGTTTGGTACATTTCACCAAAACAAATTCACACATTAGCAGAGAATTTGCAGCCAACATCAGTGTATGGACTGAACAGTGCAGGCAGGTGCAAGAGGTGTTTCTGTACCCCATAATGTCCAAACCAGTTCTGGGCCCCCCAACCAGCCTCCAATTCAGTGGCATGGGTTCTTTCCCTGGGAATAAAGCAGCTGGGATATGATGTTCACTGCAGGTTGTCCTCGACTTTCAGACATTTGACTTTTATACACAGCTGACCAACAAATGTTTCACGCTATTGCACATTGGTGCTCTCTGTCAGCCAAGCCAACACTTCAGTCTGTGTGTGGACTCAGCAGCATTATAACTAACTAACTAACTCCATGGAGCAGAGGCCTTCTTGAGAAGCTAATAGTTTCTCAGCTAGTCAAGAAATTCCCCGCATTTTATGGAACCCAAAGGTTCATTACCGCATTCACAAGAGCCCGCCACCTGTCCCTATCCTGAGCCAGATCAATCCAGTTCATGTCCTCCCATCCCACTTCCCGAATATCCATCTTAATATTATCCTCCCATCTACGCCTGGGTCTCCCAAGTGGTCGCCTTCCCTCGGGTCTCCCCACCAAAATCCGGTATGCACCTCTCTCCTCCCCCATACGTGCCACATGCCCCGCCCATCTCAGTCTTCTCGATTTGATTACCCTAATAATATCTGGTGATGAGTACAGGTCATTAAGTTCCTCATTATGTAGTCTTCTCCAATCCCCTGTCGCCTCGTCCCTCTTAGGCCCAAATATCCTCCTCAGCACCCTAGTCTCGAACACCCTCAGTCTTTGTTCCTCCCTCAGTGTGAGAGACCAAGTTTCGCATCCATACAGAACAACAGGTAAAATTATAGTTCTGTATACCCTAATCTTTGTGTTTTTGGATAGCAACCTGGAACACAAAAGATTCTGCACCGAATGATAGCAAGCATTCCCCGACTTCAATCTGCTCTTAATTTCTTCATGAATGGAGTTTCGATTCGTTAGGGTTGCTCCCAGATATTTGAATTCTTCCACCCTTTCAAAGGATTTATTATCTATATTTATGTTGTGATTGTGTCGTGCATTCTGATTTCGAGACATGACCATGTACTTAGTTTTCTCAGCATTTCCTTCTAGACCAATCTCCTTACTAGCAATAATTAAATCTTCTGCATTTTTCTTTATGCTATGTACGCTTCCGCCCAATGTATTAACATCATCAGCATAAACCAGAAGCTGATGTGTACCATTCAATTTCAAGCCCTCCTGGTTTGCCTGAACCCTCCTAATGGCATATTCTAAAGCAAAGTTGAAAAGCAATGGCGACAGAGCATCTCCTTGTTTCAAGCCATTCTTAATAGGAAACGTGTCAGACAGATGTTTGCCTACCCGAACTCTGCTATATGTTTCACTTAGGCACATTTTTATTAACCTTACTAGTTTCATGGGGATACCGAACTCAATGAGAATATTATACAAGACCTCCCTCCTAACTGAATCATAGGCTTTCTTGAAGTCTATAAATAGCTGATGCACTGCCTCATTGTATTCCCATTTTTTCTCAAGTATTTGACGAATGCTGAATATATGATCAGTGGTTGACCTGTTACGTTGACATCCACCCTGATGATCCCCAATAATTTCCTCTGCATATGGAGTTAACCTTGACAAAAGGATGTTGGATAGAATTTTGTACGTAGTCGACAAAAGTGATATGCCTCGATAGTTATTGCAATCTGTCTTATCACCCTTCTTATAAATAGGCACAATGACCGACTCCTTCCATTCCTCAGGCAATTCCTCCTTATTCCAAATAGAAATAATAAGTTTATGGATTTCAGACCGAATAATCCTACCCCCTGCTTTAATCAATTCTGCTGGAATCTGATCAATACCTGGTGATTTGTGGCTTTTTAGTTTTCCAATAGCCATCTCAACCTCAAAGGCACTGGGCTCAGGCACTAGTGGCTCTGTTGTGTGTACTTGAATCTGCCTAACATCATTAACCCCGTGTATATTCAACAGCTGAGAGAAATGATTTTTCCACCTAGCCAAAATACTGTGGGAGTCTGCAACCAGGTCACCCTTCGCATCCTTTACTACATTACTTCTAGGCTGGTATCCCCTCTTAAACTCATTGATACCCCTATACAAGTCTCTTATATTCTTGTTCTTACTGTTTGTTTCAATTTTATTAATTTTAGCTTTCAGATATTCCTTCTTTTTGTGCCTGAAATGTCTACTAGCTTCACGTCTTACGTTGTGCAGATTATCTCCATTATTTAGGTTTGGATTCTGTAACCACTGAATTTTAGCCTGCTTCCTTTTATCTAAAAATTCTGCACATTCTGCATCAAACCATGGTTTATGCTGCTTCCGTTCGTGTAGACCTAGACTCTCTTGAGCCGAGATTTTGATATTCTCTTTAATGTTTTCCCAAGCCCTATTCATGTCCTCACTAACATTTAAGTTTTCCAGAGCTGCAAACCTGTTTGAGATCTTAAGCTGATACTGTTTCCTAGCCTCTAGTTCACTTAGCTTCTTGAGATTAAATCTCTCTACATCAAACTTCTGTGCTGCTTGTTTACTTACTGCCAGTCTTTCCCTAACTTTTGCAACCACCAGATAGTGATCAGTATCACAGTCAGCTCCCCTGAAAGATCGAACATCGAGTATACTGGAATGCCGTCTCCTATCTATCAATATGTGATCGATCTCTCAGCAGCATTATTATCTGTTAAAATGTTCGTTCATGATACCAGCAAATCAATCAAAATGCATGGATAAAATACGCCAAGAAAAGTTACTATTTGTGTTCATACAGTATTTTTTATTTTTTATTATATGACTATAATGGAAGAATGTGATATGAAGGCAGGGAGAAGTTCACAAGTATGTAGAGCTGTTGATAGGGATACAGCTTGCAACAGACTCCTATATCAAGAGAAGAAGAAGGCTCGTCTTCAACTTTCACTTAACCGTTGCTTCAAGAAAGTTGATAAGATGCCGCCACCAAGTGCTTCTTCTCAGCATTGAAATCAGTTATTGGTCAGGACTCAGCTCTGCATCTCTGGAAGGAATTTCAAAACACGCCTCATCTTTTAAGGTTATAAGAGATAGGCACAGAATCCCCCTCGTAAGAGATAAGTCCATTGCTTGACTTTCGTGTATGTTTTCAGGAATGAATTTTGTACGAAAGTCGGAGACTGTCTCTACTCATCTCCACCTAGTGCCAAGGTTGAGAATGTGTGAAGCATTACCTTTATTTCCCGTATTTGCCATCATGGCATCCAGAGAGACAACTGTATGTTTACCATGGCCTGACTATGACAAATTAAATCTGTACAGCTTTAAGAACCTTTATTCAGAAGTAGAATTTAAAACTTTGACTTAGATTGTTGTGAGCCGAAACGTGTCACACTCCTGCACTGAAATGCTGGTCAGATAATTAATTGAGGTTAATGTACAGTTAGATGCACAGGTTATTTTGTGGGGTCATGGTGACAATGTCCCCAAAAATTTGCTGTAACAATTTTTGTGGTGACAGAAAGGCTTTAAGCCATTCAAGTGCAATTTTTTGGTTCACTCTACAATAATATTCATAATTCAGTTTATTAAATACTGAAGAGTCAGTATGTTCACTCACTGACGACACAGAAATAACCCTTTAAACTGAACATGTAGCTTGTCAAACATGTACTTGTTAACAGTTGATGCCTGTTACATGCATTTCAGCTCTCTCATATCTGTGGTATGTCTCTGTAACAGGGTGCAGTCGGGGGCTGCTCATGGGAATGGAAGTTAATAACATGCTTACATGTATCGTAAGGCTGTCTTAATGCGGCAGTCTCTAACAACAGAGCATACATGCATATGTGTACATATACACAATTCCTGGAGCTATTGGCCCTGCAGTGAATATGCTATCTAATTTAATATCATACCATTTCATTCTGGTATTTTACTATTTTATATTAAAATGTTTCCATTTAAATCAGTATGGCTACAAACAATTTCATTTTCCTTTTTCCAGACTGTGTTTGTTCCTGAAGATGCTGAAATTATGTCCAGACAACAGATTGGGCATCTGACTGCACCAGAGATTGATTGTGTTAAATCAGAAAATGATACAAGTAATGCGGAATATTCTTGTGACGTGACTTAACCCGCTATTTCCTGAGGAAACCAATGTAAATGAACATCAAGCTGAGTGTTCTTATTTGTGTGATATGTGTAAGAAGGTGTTTAGGAGCCAGAAATCATTGCAGGTACATACACATATACACAGTCGACAGCGTCGTAATTCATGTGATGTGTGTCAGAAAGTGATAAAGAAGCAGAACTATTTGCAGGTATGTAAACACATAGTGGAGAGTTTTGTTATTCATGTGGTGTGTGTGGAAAATCATTTGTGCAGCTGTGTCACTTGAGGGGGCACGTACAGATTCATAGTGGCAAGCGTCTGTTTTCCTGTAATGATTGTAACAAGTAATTTACAGAACACCATAACTATAAGAGGCACTGGTAAACCATTCATTGTGGTGAGCAGTCATTCTAATGTCGTGTGTGTAAGAAATCCTTCACATCAGTGAGTGACTTGAAGAGAGACATACTCATACACAGTGGTAAGCGTTCATTTGTATGTGGTGTGTGTGTGTGTGAGAAGACATTTAAACAGCTGGCTACCTTAAAGAGGCATGAACTTATTCATAGTGGGGATCATCCATATTCGTGTGGTATGTGTAAAAAATCATTCACAAGGCGTCATATCTTGAGGGTACACCTAAAAACACATAAGCGGGGAGCATCTGTTTTCATGCAATGCGTGTAACAAATTGTTCATTGGGTGGTGTAGCTTAAATAACCATCAGTACACGCATAATGATTAGTGGCCATTTATTTGTATTTAAAAATATTTCTGTTATCTGTGCTTTCGAGGAGATATTCTATGCATACACGCATGTGACTGTTCATATTTATGTGACACATGTCAGAAACCATCTTTATGTCTAGGTCAGTTGAAGTCATATCTGTGCATTCATGTAGCAAAGCACCAATTTTCGTGTGATATGTGCAAGACATCTTTCACATACCAGTGTGACACGAAGCAGCACTGTATGAAGCGTGCAGTCAGACACGGTGTGAGGAATCATTTGCGAGCAACAAATCCTGGACCATATGTCAACATGGGGGCCTATATATATTGGACGGTCTCATAATTTTGTAGTGTATGTGTGCAAGGCATCACTTATACAGTTAGGCAGTGTAGTTGAACGTACCTGGTCAAACAGCAAGCTGTCTTGGATTTAGAAGACTACTAAGACGTTATGTCGGAATTTAAATTATATGTGAATGTGAATGAGAGGGGAAGCATGAATTAATTCCCTGTGTATTTGTCTCTAGCACTTCCCCGGAGGAGGGTTATGTGAAAAAGGGAAATCTGAGTTAGGCTAGAGAAGTTAATGTTGGGCCAGAAAAACCTCAAGATAGAAGTGAAACCTCACTACATAATAAGCAAAAAGTGAAGTTAACTGAGTGGGATCTTTGGTCCATTATTTGCAAGCACACCATAGTGGTGCAGTCTCAGGCTAAACACACAGTCTGTGGGAAGGTAATTGGTGAAAATTTGGGAAATTCACCTAGTCTTGTATGCGTTGAACAGGCTTTCATACCCATTCAGTGCACCTGTGTGGCTCTTGTCCTGGCTTATACTAGTTCAGCTAGCAGCGAGACACAGAAGGAAGAAGCATTCACTTTATCTAGTAGTACTGGGTTCGAGATCCACACACCAAGTTCATTTGATTCCCAGACTAACCCACAATTGGAAACTAATCCAGAGCTGAGATGTCCTTGTGACACGATAGTACTCATGATGGTAAATTTTAGCAAAGAGCAGGTAACATTACCCAAGGGGACAATACTGGGTGTAGCCCAAGAAATTGCAAAGAGTGTGGTGAGTTCAGTAGCTCATGATACAGTACAAGAGCATGCTAAGCATCTATCTAATGTACGCGAGAGGTTCAAGAAAGCTCAATTTAGTTACAACCTGAGAAGTGTGATTTTGCAAAGGACAAGAGAGGAATCGAGGCTTCAGATGACTAAACTGGGGCTGTCCAACAATATCCAGCGCCCAAGAGAGTAAAGGATGTTAGAGCATTTTGGGGATTGTACTCATGTTATAGGCGTTAATGTTACATTTTGCAGACATTGCAAAACCACTAACCCAGTTAACCAAAAAAGATCAAGTTTGGCAATGGACACCAGAATGTCAAGGCATTTGAAGACTGAAAGCACTAGTTGAGTGACCCACCAGTTCTACCATTTTCAGATCTTCACTTACCCTTTATTATAACGACATATGCGTCATGGGTCGGGTTGGTGGCGCTGTTGCCCCTGCAAGATGGAATAGAGACATAGCTTATGCCAGCAGGCAGCTTAACAAGGCTGAGATATCCTGCTCTGCCATGGGAAGTAGAGACATTAACAGTGGTGTGAACCAAAAAATATTTTAGATCTTACTTGGAAGGTAAGAATTTCTTAAGGGTTGCTGGCACGAAAATAGTGCTGTCAAGGTGAAGCGCAGCTTCCTGTTAACAAACTGCCGACTGGATAAAGCGTTGTTTAGTTCCGTGTGTACATTTTGTTACTGTGGAGAGATTTTGACTGAAATTAGGCTAATACAATGGATCCCGTAGAAGATGCGGATGAACCTCGTACAGCGGGAGGCCACAACTGCAGAATATCAGTAGAGGAGGATCAGGGCTGAAATATATTAATAAAGAAAGCAAAGTGATGATTGGAAATGTTTATAAGTGTTTCAAAAATGTGATTGACAATTCAGAAGCAAGAGCAAACATCAACTTTGGTCTAGTAAGGACACTCACAGAGGAAGCACGTGGTGTGTCTGTTCTCGGTCCGTGTATTACTGTGCTGGATTCATCCTCCCTACCTCCCTGCCATGTGAGTGAATGGATCCATCGAGCCAGACTTTGGTTTGGGGTTCAGCTATGTCTCCATCACAGTAGGCACGAATTTCAACGTGGGCCCCCCACTTCAGTAACGGTTCTCACTCTGTATAATTCATCGTGTTGTGCTCTTGCTGCATTTCGAGTGTTTGGAAAGCTTATCTGCGATATAAGAATATCCGCTCATATGACGGATGTAATGCCATGCATTATGTGAGGGGTCACAAACCTCTACACCTGCTAATATGATTGAGCCATACAGCCACTCAGCAGTATTCAGAGTTCCTGGTTGTAAGTGGGTCTAGCTGCGTTACGCAAAACTAAGTCAGCAGACTTCTCTACTAGGAATCAGGGCAGGCCTTACTGCAACCAGGAAGCGGGTCTGCAGCGGCAGCAGGAATACAATTTATAAACGCCGGGAAATGTGGGTCGCGAGAACAGATGGGGTCTTGCTGGAGGAGTCCATGTTGGTCGACGGTTAACTCGAGTACGGATGACAATCGACTGGCTTCAAGGAGTCAAGGGTCAAGATGGCTGGAGCCATACTCTGCAACATGCTGCTGCTATTCTGCAGACCAGGTAGGACCCATATCATTGCTGAAGGCTGCTGAGGGGTGTATGGCTCTAACCGACCAATACTGTATGGTAGATAGTTATCAGACTCTAGATCTGACCCATTACCTGTTTTTACATTACTTTGGGATTTTCATATGTTATTATATTGTAGGCTTAGTGAGCCTGTGTTTGATTCCGAATTACTGAACACCCAGCCCCATCCTGTCACTCCACCATAGTCTTACCTATGCCGCGATGGTTATTCCTCCTAACTGGAAAGGGGGACCGAAGCCCCAGGGTGCTAGTAGGGTTGTCCCTCCATCGGCCAGGCAATAGGGTGGGGCCATCGGAAGAGGCAAACCATGGCCGAGACTGACTAACCGGCATCCAGCCACGACAAATGGTGGCATTGGTAAGATTATTATTATTACCACCGGAGCCATCAACGACACAACAACGGACAATATTAAGGGCTAGCGCGCAAGAGCGTTTTGAACCGCTGCAATTTCTTTACCCCTTCGATGAAACGTGTTGTTTCAAATGGAAGCGAGCGCACGGGTGGCTGTTTCATCACGGTGCTTTTCTAGACGCAACATGCTTCCATTTTCTGGGCGGTGCGGTGGCCGCTCAGCGGTTGGTGGTAGCAATGGAACTCGAAAGAACTTACCTTCTTGTGCGCACGAGGGATAAAATAACCGCCCGGCTACCAGTCTTCATTTGAACGTCCAGGCTAATGCAAACATCATGGAGCTAGACTTCCAAGATTTTTGATAGTGAGAGACTAATAATTGAAGTGCAGAAAAGGCCGGCACTGTACAATAAGGCGATACCGGAATACATTGACAGAAACTGTAAAGAAAAACTGTGGATATAAGTTTGTGAAGCTGTACTGCCGAATTGGAGCCGACTGGACACTACAGAAAGAGTGGCAACAGGTAAAAAAGTACCTCATTTTCATGTCCACTCTCAGATCTGAGGAGAACGTAAGAATTTAGCGTTTCTTTCACCGTTCATGTGCACAACCAAGAAATAATAGGCCACTGCATTTTTTTTTTCACCGTGGCGGCAGAAAACCGCGCGTGGCGCTTGTGCCACATGTGCTGTGCCAACGTCAAGGGAGATCGCCTACCCGAGAAGATGGTGTTGCGACTGCAGCCTTCCTTCCCTACCCGTTCTCCTGGGTGATGCACGCATTGCAATTCCTCAAAATCCTACGGCTCATCCATTCTAATATGGAATGTCCCTCGTGCCATGCAGAGATATGTTGCTGTTCCAGGCCTAGTACCACCGACAGATACACATGGGTCTGCCGAAGGTCGTCGATGGCCGTCAATGCAATGCCTACCGGGGCATTCGGCACTCCTGGTGGTTTTCTCGCATCCTTCTCATCCTTCTGTAGGTGATGCTCCTCACTATATCGCACCCCCACAAGAAAAGTGACACAACTCTAAAATTTTCAATTTTCAGATTATGTGGTCATTTTACGTAATCTGAAAATTGAAAATTTTAGAGTTGTGTCAGTTTTATTGTGGGGGTTCAATATGGAGCATAAGTATTGACCTACATATTGAACAGCACGCCGCCACCGACTGGACAATGTTCTACCAGTAGGTGATGTTGGACTACCTTGACCTTTCATTGGAAAAACTCGGTGGTCCCGGCAAGACTGTCACCCACATGCAGCGCAACTGCAGGTATGAGCCCTGGTGCGTTGTCTGCGGCAAGGAACACCTGTCACGGGAGGGCTCAACTTCTTAGCTGCAGCGTAAATGCTGCAGCTGGTGCGGTAACCAGAGGGCCACTTATCAGGGCTGTTGCACGTGGAAGGAAGCAAAGGTGCCATTTGCTAAGCGGGGGCTGACCGAACGCAGGCAGCCGAGCGGCGCAGTAGGCCGACCTGCTGTGCCAGAATCCGCCAGGGCGGGGACCTCTGCAGAACAAGAGAGCGTAGGACCCGGCTGGAACCACGCCCAAGGGTTTAGTGTCATCAAGGCTACCCCTTAACCCACCCAAAACTTACTTCGAGGCCGGTTGCGGAAGCTCCTGAACAGGGCAAAGTCACCAAACCCAAGGTAGAGGGCAAGTCATCAACTCAGTTCTCAAAGCCTTGAAGGTTCCCAAGCAGGCCTCAATGACCAGTACGAAGAAGGTGAAGCCTTGCAAGGCTTTACCTAAGGGCCTAAAGCCATAACCCACCTGTCGCCACCACAGTCCACCCAGTCACCTATCAAGATCCACGATCTGCTCGACAACCTTCTGCTGGTGGAACATGTGCAGCTGACATGCCAGCTTCTCACAGCACTTGTTGGCTGTCCTGAAAATTGTTGTCCTCTTTGTAGCCAAGTATAGCAGCACGGCCTAGGAGGACGAACGGTGTTGAAGCCCTTCAGCTGGTCTGCTGGAACAGTGATGGGGTACGCAGCAGGAAGCTGGAACTGGATCACTTCCTGAGTCATTACAGGGTTGAAGAATGCCTTGAAGTATCAAATAATGTGCACAGTGGACAGATGCCAGATGATGTGTCAGTAAGTGTAGCCAACAGGCAAGAATGTGTGAGGGAAAGGTGGTTGAGACACATTATTTCAGATTGATTCAGCAACTTCCCAATCTGTGTTTACATGCAATCCATAATCATTTCCAGTAAAGTGTAAGATACAGTGTGTTGTTTTCTTATTAGCTTTATGCGGAAGGTAATGAAGAATTACTGTACACTTTACATAATGCATACAAAACAATGTACATAATTGTACAACTAAACATTCCACAATATGCAAACATTTAAACTTAGATCAGCTATTCTAAGAAATCTATTTCAAGTTCTGGAGTGTTTTGCTGATATTTCTCAGTATATGTGAAGGTACCACTTCTGTCATTACTGAATTAAATGTTGGATGGGCTGACAGCATTCGGAATAGCTGCTTAGCAAAGCACCTGCAAGTAAAAGTACATTGAGAGTGGTTTTTAAGTAAATGTAATATTCTGACAGTTGGGTATTTCTATCACCATTTTGTACATTTTAACACTCACGAGGGCCCTGTAATCTCGAAAGCAGCACTTCTCAACTACTGGTGCTCACTGCACACTTGGATTCTTTTTGTGACAAACAGATGAGAACAGAGAACTAAAATTTGCAATCAGAGTACACCTGTTTTTAAACGGATAAAATTACAATAAAACCATGGGATGAACTAATTACTAACATACTCGTATACTCAGTTATGAATAATAATATGACACTAAAAATTATCTGTGATTTTTTAATTTGAATATTTATTACTATATAAACCATTCTTCCATTCAAAGTCTTAGAGCACAACTGGTAAAAGCTTGAGAAATGCTGCTGTAGACAATGAGTCCTCTAGCAGAAGGGCTAGTCCATTGGACATGATGGGGTGGTTTGAAGGTATTGAATTAGGACACGTTGAGCCTGGTTCCTAGGGATTTTAAAATTCTGGATCTGCCCCAACTTCAGGGGGTCATAAGTATGGACGAGTGGCTTGTTCAGAACCCTAAAGGAGGCAGGCTGCCAAGGTCAAATACTTCACAGAGTGACAGAACGGCTCTCTTTAACCCTTTAAAGACGACGTGTGTCTGTTTTATGTAAGGACTCAGTGCGTACCGTGCTGTAAACACTCTCCACATAGGTCATAAAAACTGACCTCTTAACCCTTTAAATACGGAACATATCTGTTTTATGTAAGGACTCGGGGCGTACCGCACTGTAAACACTCTCCACTTTGGTTATAAAAACCAATCTCTTAATGTTTTATAAGGCAAAAGTTGCTGTTTGTTCTGAGAACCACGCAAAACACATACATGCAATGTAGGCACCATGTAAAATTTTTGAATGGTAAACCTGGTGGTATGTAAAGTTACCGCTAGGCTTTAAAAGGTTCTGGAGAGCGCAAAAGAAGTGGTGAGATTCACACTCCATAAAACAGGCCTGTAGCCTGCAGAACAGTAATATTACCACCAAGTCCTCACCTTAGGAGTCCTTTTGTAATTGAGCACTGACCTAAGGTACCTTTGTCCCTATTCTCTGAGGACCTTTATATTTACAAAACAGTCAGTTGCCACTGCGAAGAAAAGAACTCATAGGGAAAGTGTATTGTGAACACCTAACAATGGCATAACCAAGGAACAGTCTTCTTCTGTGGACAGTAAAATTCAAACAACTTAGTCTAATTGCTTACTGCTTATGATTCCTCTTTTACCAAGAAGCTGGAATGAATTTTATGTTACAGATCACAATATTGCACATCATAACTGTTATGTGTGTTCCTTATCACAGAAGGCAGAGAATTGAGTACCAACATGGACCAGAGTCCTAGACAAGCTGGTATGCAGTCTAATGGCCAAGAAATCTCCTTCCTTGTATGGAACTTTACTGCATTCAGAAGGGCCTGCAAGTTGTCAGTCATGACCCAAATGAATCCAATCCACACTCAGACCCTACCTGGTGTCCAGACTGCCTTCAGTTAGCAGGTTGGAGCCAGCAATGAGGATCTTGTCCCGCATGTCTCTGGTGTGTGTCATAACTTTATCAACACCAACCCTGCTCACCAGGCTGACCAGCAGCCGGGCACAAGCAGTTCGTACAATAGCATGCTGATGGCTGCGACATTTCAGTAGTGGTTCAGGTGACAAGTATGGGAACATGAAACAAGAATTAATCCTTGACCATATGTAACACACTAAAGCCAGTAAATTGAGCCTCATATGCTCTTCATATATTCAAATGTAGCACATAAAGAGAGCTGGGATAGTGTAGCCAGTATAGTGAATGGACTACAGGTTACATGGACAAGGAATCATCATTCAGTTCCTGCCAGGGTCAGCGCAATTATTCACTCTTACTGCAACATGGCTACATGTTTTGTTCCGCAACAGAACTGTGATCAGGCTGTCAAATGAAAATGTCAAAAAAGGCAAACATGCAGACAAAGTATACACTTCATTTTGTGTGAGATCTCAAAGATTAGGAAAACGTAGTTAATATGCTTCCTTATTGTGTTAATTAGTAGCTGTTATTTATGTAAAACCATCTATTTTAAAACAATATCGTCATCATAAACTGAAGCATAAATAAAGTAGCAACAAAAATGATGGGGTATCCCAATTATAGAAAGTGGTTTAATAGCCTCAAAAAAAAAAAAAGGATATAAAAGGATATAATCAAAATACTTAATACATACCTACATATATGTATCTACAAATACATACACATGTGCATATCTACATACAGGAGTATATGCACAATGATACCTATAGTTACACATATAACCTGATGTAATAATAGGGGAAAAACCATGAATGATGGTATTGTTTCTTTTATCAACGGTATGAATAAAGTCAAGATTAAACCTACCTGTAACTACTGCAACCTGTATGTACATGGGTATGTATATTCATGCCCATGTATGTATGTATGGGTGTATGGGTGTACACACACACACACACACATCCCTGTTCAGGCCATGAAGGCATATGAGGGAGAGGAGGTATACTTCCACTGATTCTTAACCTTGGCACTAGATGGAGGTGAGTGTTCAAATTCATGCCCCAGCTGCTTTATCCCAGTGAAAAAGCCCCCCTGATCCATTGAATAGGATGCTGAATGGGCCCCAGTTGGAGTCTGTATAGGTTGCAGGACAATACTGCCTACAGTACGTGAGGATATGTCCTGTCTGTAACAATAAGTGCGTCAATTAGAAGTGACAAAACAGCCATGAATTCTTCAAAATTCCTCACCATATGCCCTTTCCTACTATTACAGCAAGAGCTCTTGAAGGGCTGACAACTTCTATCATTTTGTCTAGGGCGGTATTGCTGTCAGCTCGCAGGAACCTGTTTGTATCAGCAGTTCTATGCAGTAGTGGAATGGCCAGTTCCTCCAGATCCTGAAAATATTTAAGTACATTAATTAACCTTTCAATGCTGGTCTCAGTGCACTGTACAGACTTTTAATTCTCCACCTGCCAGTGGCCTTGGTGCACAGTACGGTCACGAATGCATTTAGAACCCTTCTATCCAGGGCAGTAGTTAGAATTTAAACCCCAGCATCACACAATGTCCACACAATGAAGGCATGTATGGGGAGCAGAAGTATAGCTCCACTCATTCTTAATCTCGGCACTAAATGGAGGCCAGTTGTTAACTTCACACCCCGGCCACTTTACCCGCGGGGGGGGGGGGAATACTCATTGAATAGGGGGCTCAGTGAACCCCCGGGCCGTCCAGCCTGTAGCTTGTCCCTATACTGACTATGCTGCTTCCCATAAATCCAACCCCTCGTCTGCACCTTGGGGTTATGTGGAGATGGTAACAGGTGTGGAGGGGGTGCCCTGATGGGTGTACCCCGACACATGCTGGCAATCCGTACCCTGGGTCACGTGGCAGGTGGTAACAAGTGTGGAGGGGATACCCTGTAGAGGGTTACTTCAACCCACGCTGGGTCAGAGGTCTCTGGTCTACCCGCGCCAAGGGGGAAGGTATCATGTCAAAGGCTGCATGGCACTGGAGTAGTCAATATCAGTGTTTTGAATGACCCCCTTGAGGACCTTCCGTCCGCGTGGGGCTCCGTGGACGGTGACCATATTCTTTCCCCCGTATGTCGCAGGAGAGCTCTTTTAAGTGGGGCCTCCGAGAGATATTGCATCCATACATAAATCAATTGCTCTGGAAACAGAGCATTGCCTTTTATATGAGCTACCTAAAAGCTCCTACGGATGTCCAGCGGCTTGTCTGGTTTACAGACAGCTCTGGGACAGGATAGGCCACTGAAACTTTGGATAAAGAGGGGCATCTCTCTCCATAGGGGCCCCGTCGGGGGAACATTGAGAGGGGGCTTCTTTACCGGAGACCTCTGAAAGAAAGATCAATGTCTATTTTTATAAGGAGACCTTGTTCACTAGGTCTCCGAGAGATATGCGGATGAAGGCACTGGGAGTGGGCATCTCTTTCCATGGGGCCCCGTCGGGGAACCAGGGCGGGGCCTACTTTCCCAGGGTCTTTGAGAGACAGGTAAAACAGTGCTCTCGAAACGGAGCATCCCTGTCTATGGGGCTCTGAGGGAGAACCTGGACGGGGGGGGGGGGCCTTTCGCCGGGGACTTCGGGAGAGAGGTAAAAGAAGGTTCCGGAAACTGAGCGTCTCTCTCTATGGCAGCTCTGAGAGGGGAACCTGGAGGAGGGTCCGTTTATTGGACACTCTGAAAGATACGTAAGAGCAGACCCTGGTGACTGGCATCTCTCTCCATACAGGCCCCGTCTGGGGACTTGGGGGGGGGGGGGGGCTCTTTCACCGGGTCGTCGAGAGAGAGGTAAAAGAAGGGTTCGGAAACTGAGCGTCTCTCTGTATGGTAGCTCTGAGAGGGGAATCTGGAGGAGGGTCCTTTTACTGTGCACTCTGAAAGATATGGAAGAGAAGACACTGGTGACGGGCAACTGTCTCCATAGGGGCACCGTTGGGGGAACTTGGAGGTGGGACTTCTTCACCGGGGACTTTGGGAGACAGGTAAAACAAGGCTCTGGAGACGCAGCGTTTCTCTCTGTGGTAGTTCTGCGAGGAGCCCCTGGAGGGGGGGGGGGGCTCCTTTGTTGAGGACTTCGAAAGATAAGTAAAGAGGGCTCTGACGATGGAACCTCTCTCCCTATGTGGGGGCTCCGTAAGGAGTACCGGAAGGGGGTTTCGTTACTGAGGACTCTGAGAGACATGGCAGGGAAGGCTTTGGAAGGGGAGCATCTCTTTTTATACAGGCTCCGTGAGGGGAACCTGGAGAGGGGGCCCCCATACTGCGGACTCCGAGAGACATGTAACAGAAGGCTCTAGAAACGGAGAATTTCTTTCTACACGGGCTCCATAAGGGAAGCCGAAAGGTATTTAGCAAGGGAGGGCTCGGCCAATATGTTAATTGGGCCGGAACCTGTACTTAATTTTTATTGTGTATAACGTACAGGGTTTGTGGCCTCATGTTGGGCCACACCACTGTAAGAAAGCATTTTCTTTTTAGGGGGTATAAAGTGCCCGTCTAACAAGGCCTACATGCACCGGGCCTTTAAGGGCGGGAACCATTATGTATTCTATTCTATTCTCTACCAACTACGTTACATAGTGCATTCACGAAGAGATGATCTACGGAAGTAACAGGCTTCATCTGCCACTACTGCACGCTTCTCACCACCAGCTCTGCACAGCCTACGCCACTTCACGTAGGCATGGTCACTTACCGTCTCTGCAGCCTTCTTCTGCGACAGGAACAGCTCTCCACTTGCCTGGCACGCAGCGCGAGCGACTTGTGACCGAAGATTGCGCACTTGTTTTGCCACTGCCACAATAACTGAATGAAGCTGACTGTGGACAGTCTCAGGGTGATGACGCATCAGCCGCACCAACAGCTGCAGACCCTGCATTGTCACTTCCCTGCAAAAGAACACTTTCTTTGCTTATATGCAGCATGTCTTACAACTATTTCATACCATCAAGTTCTGCGGTTTTCGGCAAGGGCGTAGCTAAGAATTTCGTTCTTCTGAGATATGTTTCATCAATGGGAAATCGGACCCCAACGTTTCGAAGCAACACATATTGTCTCCATCTTGAAGGATCGAAATGTCCAACATAATATTTCAACCCTTGCAGACTGAGGGCAATATTTTGCCTTGAAACGCCCGGATCCGATTATCCACTGATGCATCGTCATATCTCAGCAGAACTGTTTCATTCCTCCGTCACTCTAGGCTCATTTCACGGTGTTTGTACAATTACAATGAATCTTTCTGTAATTAATATTCTGTAGTTAATTCTGTAACATTCTGGAATGTTATGCCATGTAGTCCGGTATATGAGCACCAATATTTTGGAGGAACCGGCTGTCGCCAAAATCACGGTTGTCTAACCCCACCACCCTTATCAGAGACATTTAACGTATGACCACATGCGCAACTTACTCGTGAAGTTGAACTCTCCTTAGACAAGGAACTGTACGGTATAACACTACTGTATGCAGAGGACATGTACCAACCATTCTGAGCTGTCGAGCTGTATGAAGGACTGTTGCAGCGCTTCCTTTGGCTTGTCCACGGGACGCAAGGAGTCAGGAAACAGATCGCTGTTCTGCTTCATGCGGGTGTTTTCACGAAAATGCCTGCAAATTTATATCAAATTTGTAACACCCATTTTGCACTGCAAAAAAAATCGTTTTCTCCTTTCTCTTGATCAATTAGCCTGTATCACTGCACAGTTTTTTTGTCATAGTGTTCAACTGACAACTAATTCTTTAGATCCATGGTCTCTCTTATACAAGTAGTTTTCACCACTAGTTATCAGCCCCACTTGCGCTGTATGATCTGATAATATTCCTCCTCCCTTAGTATGGCGGTTACAGCTTGCGGCGGTGGCAACGTACCCTCAACCTCGCCTGTCACCTACAATACTACACCTGGTCATGAGTTGAATGTGAGGAGGCTACTTTGCGGCACAGACAGTAACACTCTGCTGCATCTGTGGTGCAAGTATCCTGCTGTCTACTTGAATTACTGGAACCAGCACCAGCCTTGAAAGAACAGGTCATTAATTTACTTAAATACGGGCAATGATGATTATGATGATGATGACGATTATGATAAGGAGGTGGCGAAGATGAGGAGGAGAAGAAGAAGACGGCGACGAAGAGGACTCATTCAGGCCTGCCTGCACAGGGCACCTATAATTATGCACAAGTTGGTTCTGTTGCCGAACTGCTCGCCATGAGACGGGTAGTGTGGACGTTACATAGCGAAAGTTAAGTCCTGTCGCTTGGGCTGGTCTCGGTCTGGTGACGGAGGCTGCTCCATGACACCTCGTGTCACTGTGCGACCGCTGTTGAATGAAGGCTGTCGTGCTGATAATCGATATGCTCAGTGTTCAACCGACCTACACCTCAACAGGTCCCCCTTTTTCTGGAAGGAGCTTTTGAACATCTACGTGGCGGAGAGGGCAAAGACAGCTGCCAAAAGACCACGTTCCGGAAGCTCAGGTAAACCGCCTCAAGAGGTCTGTAACTACCACCTCAGCGAGTGCAGGATTGACCAGTGGAGCGATACGCTAGGATCCCTCGACAGGCACGGCCGCTCGTTCTGAAAAAATGACGAGCCGCGTGATGCCAGACCCGACACCCTCACCCCCCGTCGACGGTCACGCACTCTAAGAAGGCACAAGCCCTCATCGATAGTCCTGAGTCTCTCTTTCAGCTGTCACAACCGGCAGTGCTTGAGATGCCAGCATGTGAATTTGCTCGTGCAAGTGAATCTCCAGTTCATCAACTCCTTTAGTGTAAAACGGACATCAGAGGTCTCAAGGTCGGCAAGCCCCGGGCCCAAAAGGTATAATGAATGGTGTCCTCAAACACCCCAAATGGCCAGTAATGTCTCTGACGAAAGCGTTCAATGCAGCGCTGAACACACAGGCCTATTCAAGCAGTCTCTGACACCGGCAAGGGAAGACACTCGCGTGATTTCCATACTGAGGTCAGAAAGGACCCCATGCTGCCCTTGTTCTGTCGACTTATACTCTTGACATGAGTGAGAAGATCGTGCTTGCCATGATCCTAAGTGAGTATCATATATACAGCAGCCACCCTGTGGCCTGCTCACGTGCACTGGAATAGTTACAGGACGTGACAAACAATGTCGGTCAGATAAAATAATAATCGTACGTAAGTCAAGAGGGGGCAAGCAGTGGCACAGTTGGTTGAGGCACTGTGATACAATCCGCAAGGTTGCGGATTCGATTCCCGATGGTGTCCTTCCGGCCGCACTATGGCCCTGGGGTCGACTCAGCCTCTAACATAAATGAGTACCAGGAATATTTCCTGGGGGGTAAAGGCGGCCAGTGCGTAGGGCTGACAACCTTACCACCTTCATGTGCCGATTTTCTTGGAATCTGGGAGTCTCAACCTCCTGGAACCCTCAGAGCCTGTCTAGGCTTGTAATGGGATAGCTTTACACTACATAAGTCAAGAACAGGCACAATTAAAGAGTTAGCCTCTTCTTTCTCTCCGATATCCAATACTTTCCTCGGCACCCTGTTCTGAAAAACCCTCAATATACGCTTTTTGTTTCAAATACAAATATGACTGCGTAAGGTGTCTTCAGAACCCTAAAATGTATCATATGACTGCTTATTGAGCTACTTACATTCCTTTCTGAGTGGATCCTGCAATCTTTGAACCAAGCAGACGCTTTACGTGCCGTGTTTGTCTGATGGGGGCCACAGTCATGCTGTTCTGCAAACTATCCTCTACATTCAGACGTAGATCAATGATTGAGCCGGTGCTGTAGGTTGCCTGTGGGGCCTGACGAGTTTTGCTTTTATCTTCGGCACTCTCTGCGTGTGTCAATAAGCAGGAACTGTGTTGCAAGTTGTGGAGGGATTGGAAACTTCCCCGACTGTTGGCGTCAAGCTCAATTAGTTCTGTCTTAGTAACAGGGCTTTCAATTACACCTGGCGCTGATGCTACCGATACTGGTGAAACTGTAACAGATTCTAACTGCTCTTGTTCCTGGAACAAAACAACCATTGTTTGAGATTAGCATTTAAAGACGGAATCTATAAGAACAGGTTACACAAATACTTTCAGTGACAAGAGTATCAAGTGAGTGTTAACGTTGGTTTGCAACATGTCGTACTAACAGAAAGCCTGTAGACATGTCTGCAAGACTTGTTACAACTACTGACAACATTACTGAATTCAGGGCATAAAATCTACACAGATAATGCTTTGTGTCATTGTACATTTCCTCCCATCCCCCCATGGCGCAACAGACCCTAGTGGGCCACGGCCTCCTCATTTTCGAGGCTTTGAGACCACACTAAGTTAGACACATCACACTCGGTAGGACTCCTCTGGACGAATGATCAGCCCGATGCAGAGACCTCTACGTGACAACACACAACACTCAAAAGACCCATACATCCATGCCCTCGGCGGGATTCGAACCCGCAATCCCAGCAAGCTAGCGGCCACAGACCCACTCCTTAGACCGCGCGGCCACTGGGATCGGCACTTTTCCTTCCATACCTATGAATGTCGCATTATTGAGGCCACCCTATCCTTGTAATTGCTTATTTCATACCATTAATAATAGTAATGGGCTTATTTTACAATGGGAAAAGAAAATATTTGGCCCAGTAACATAAAATGGCGTAGGGAGGACCCGCACCATTCAAGGGTTGGTGGATCTGTACAGAGACACAGATATTATATTAGAAAAGGAAGATTACGATGGTTAGGACATGTGGAAAGAATTCTACAAGAACGAATTGTGAAGAAAGCGATTAAGAATGTCCCAGAAGGAAAAAGGTCCGTTGGAAAGCCAAGAAAGAGACGGATGGTCGATGTTGAAAATGACCTGAAGAAAATGGGTATTAGAGGGTGGAGAAAAATAGCTAGGGGGGATAGAGACGCCTGGAAGTTGATCCTGAAAGAGACAACGGGGTCCTGCATGGACCGCACAGCCAGTGGAGAGAAATGTTATTTTACCATATTCCGATAAGACAATTACACTAATGCCATTTATTTTTGAGTTGTGAAGTTTAATTCTGTATAAAGACTATTATGGAAAATGTGAACTGTGTCGGGCAGCCCTTGGGTTAAAACCTCGGAGCCAGCAACGCAAGATGGAAGGATTTACTCTGGAGATATGGCACCCACTCCAGCCTATATAAATTAAGAAACGCACATCTTCTTTCGTTAATCAAAATTTAACGAAATAATGGAAGTCCAAGTTAGGACGCGGGAGAAACAAGAAGATTCATTCTTGCAACAAAAGCCCGCGAAGCAATTTTACCTGGCTTGGTGATGAAAACATAGGAAATACACATCTGTTTCAACCAGCACTTAAGAGCACTTTACTCGAGAGGCCGGAAAACTTTCTGTCCCTGTAGCGGGGTGACCGAGACACGACATGTGACACTCACTGCGCATGGTATACAAGTAGTGCAAGGTTGGTTGAAATCCGCCAGTAAAGAGGAGCACTTTACTCTTTAGGCCGAAACAGTTTTTCGTCTGTATCTCGCTTCGAATTACAGCGGGGTGACTGAAACATGACATGTGTCACTCACTGCGCATGGGATACAAGCAGTGCAAGGTTGGTTGAAATCGGTCAGTAAAGAAGGGCACTTTACTCTTGAGACCGAAACAGTTTTTCGTCCGTATGTCGCTTAAAATTACAGCGGGGTGACTGAAACATGACATGTGTCACTCACCGCGCATGGGATACAAGCAGTGCAAGGTTGGTTGAAATCGGTCAGTAAAGAAGGGCACTTTACTCTTGAGACCGAAACAGTTTTTCTTCCGTATCTCGCTTCAAATTACAGCGGAGTGACTGAAACGTGACATGTGTCACTCATTGCGCATGGGATACAAGAAGTGCAAGGTTGGTTGAAATCGGTCAGTAAAGACGGGCATTTACTCTTGAGACCGAAACAGTTTTTAGTCCGTATCTCGCTTCGAATTGCAGCGGGGTAACTGAAACATCAAGGTGGCACCCATTTTCCCTGCGCTACAAGCAGTGCAAGTTTGGTTGAAATCCGTCAGTGCTGAAGGGAACTTTACTCGAGAGGCTGAAACAGCTTTTTGTCCCTATTTCGCTTCTCACTGTAGCGGGTTGATTCAAACATCATGCGTGGCAGCCACTGCGCATTGGCTACAGGAAGTGCAAGTTGGGTTGAAACCGGTCATTAACGAAGGGCATTTTATTCGTGAGGTCGAAAATTTTTCTTCCCTATCTCGCCTCACATTTCAACGGTATGACGGAAACATCACGTCTTACTCGCTGACCAGTGCATGTTTGGTTAAAATCAGTCAGTAATGAAGGGCACTTTACTTGTGTGGCCGAAAAGATTTTTCTTCCGGATCTCACCTCGCATTGCAGCAGGTTGACTGAAACATCACATGTGGCACTCGCTGCACATGTGCTACAAGCAGTGTAAGTGTGGTTGAAATCGGTCACTAATGAAGGGCACTTTACCTTTCAGACCGAAACTTTTTCGTCTCTATCTCGCCTCGCTTTGTCGCGGGGTGACTGGAACTTCAAACTTGGCACCCACTGCTCACGCGGTGCAAGAAGTGTAAATTTGGCTGAAATCGGTGAGTAATGCAGGGCACTTTACTCGTTAAGCCGAAACTTTTTGGTCCTTATTTGGGACCTCATTGCAGCGGGGTGTCTGAAACTTCAGACTTGGCCCTCACTGCGGATGCGCTACAAGCATTGCAAGTATGGTTGAAATCAGTCATTATAAGTCTTCTAATGCTGTTGTTATACCTGGGGGTTCCAGATACCCGCTCATCAAAATGGGAAATATGCAGAGATCAGAGGCATCAGCGCTGGGCTAACCAGAAAGGTTTGCTTTTGATATTTCGAAAGCTTGGAAAAGTTACTGTATACAGGACGCTTCATAAGGAATATGCCATACTACGGGAGAACGATCGTCATGTTATATTAGATCGATGTAGGCCAAAATGCCTATCCGAGTTTGAAACATTATGGAGATAATGGCGAGATAGCTTTGAAAGAATACGGACTGTTATACTTTTATTGATTACACAGTATATACTAAAACGAGGAAGAACTTGTATTTCCTGCAATGTCAGCCCATGTACTTAACATCTAAATAACATCCGAGTGACATTAAGACATTGGTTAAGCAAGAACAACTGGCACTAATTTTCTAAAAACCGTCCTTCGCGTTCCAGTGCTTTACGTAGCATGAACTGCCCTGCGTATAGCTGGGCTTGGCTATCAGCTCAAGGACAGAGCTGCGCAGTGTACGGGTAACGCATCATGTTTAACAGGTGTAGTACAATGAAGTGCAAAATTTTTTTCTCGCGTCAGTATTCCATGGGCGTTCAACTTGTGATATAAATATGTGTGGTTGTGTCGATGTAAATTAATCTAAGAAACGTTCTCCCGAATTATGGCAGATCCCTCTTGAAACACCCTGTATAAAGTAAAGTGGGAAGGCGCGACCCATTCCTATTCTTAGCACTACTCTAGTTGCTCTCGGATTCTAATATCGAAGCCTGATAAAATTTACCACGAACCTCCATAAACTCGAGGACGCAAACAGACAGATGTGTCAACACTAAATGGTGGTGGTTACAAGAATTAAAGATACTTTGCAAGTGAAAGTTGAGTGTGTTATTGCCGAGAGTACCACTCGCGACTGAACGATATGTGCGTGACGGTGTTGACCACGGGCCTCTCCCGACATTCCCTGCGCCCGTAAATTCTTTGAACCCCAAGAACCTTCTAACAGTGAGAAGAACAGGAATACAGCTGACACCTAGCCGTGCACACCACCACCGACAGTATGCAGAGGTTGGTGGATGTGTGCAATACATATATCTAGCCTTCCAGCCTGCCTAGGCACATGGAGTTTTTATGCAGACAAATTCTAATTACCTACAGGTTTTGTATAAATTATGTTTTTACTCATACTGTGGCCAGCTGGGTTATGACGTTGCGTAGTGTGGCAGGTAGCAACACTTCAGAAGTATATACTGCCTCCATCTTCAGGGCAGTATTAGTACCAACCTGTCAGACTACATGGTATCTTAACCCATGACCATAATACAAATCTGCACTGTCATTAACAACTGAAACTCTGTGGTTTTGGTATATTACAACCTATAACTATGGCCACAGTGTAGAAGTTTGAAGTTAAAATGTAATGCATAGGTCAGGGACGCTGCAAATTTAAATGCTGTACCAGGATTACGGAATTTTGCACCGTCAGTTAACAAAGCACAAACCGTTTTTATCACCATTAATCACATATAATTTGCAGAAACTGTGATGACAACCATTATGAGTATCATATTATTGACAACATGGACAAAAAACAACAGAAATTAAGGGTAATTTAAGATTTATGTTACTTACGTACCTTCAAGAGCTGGAATTTCATGGCACGTTCTTCAGCTTCAAGAGCATTCATGGCCGACACAACTGGGCCGACCGTCTGATTCAGAAACAGAGACATTCAGTGTTACAAAACTTGACATTTCAATAACACTAGAAGATTTAATCCATCCTGGAAAACGCACTGTTTGCCTTGCAGAATTCTGAATGGTCCTAGCTATTCAAAATACCTTATTTTTATCTTCATTAACCCTGCAGTGAGTTCCCATAATTCCTCTTCTATGGCATAATCAATGGGACTAAATATGTACGTACAATACACATAATCTCGTTCGAGGCCAAAGATCTACATTAGAATGTAAATATGTTTCGTAAACATTGAACATTGTTACTAAAGCAAGTGTGGTTACTATTGTCAGTATGGTAACTTACTGCTACTGGCTACTATGATTATCACATCTTACAATTGACCACCTTGCAAATTTCTACTTTTGCCGTGTTTTTATTGTCAACTGTAGGAAATGAAAAGTATGAGTTTGGGTTAGCGTCCAGTGGCGTAACACTCATACGACGTTTTGTCAAAATCCATCTATTTTTGTACAGTCAGACAGATATTACTATCCTCGTATTAATTATTTTTTATGCACAGTGTGTAAGAAATGTATAATGTATGTAGTCTACTGTAAGAATGAATAATAAAGTGGTATGAAACCATTTGTAGGTATACAACATGTATTTGGGGGATTCCATTCTTCTGGCATATGATGTCAGAAACGAGTAAGATGTTACATTTGAAGCAGAGATTTGTATGCAACAGAAAATTAGACACTTCGGAAAGTAGCTCAGAAATAGCTAGACAGTTTTGAAATGTGGTGCTAGAGAAGGATGGAGAAGTTCAGTTAGACCGATCGTGTAAGGAATGAAGTATTACAAAGAGTCAAGGAGGAGAGGAATATTCTACAAACAGTTAAAAGAAGAAAGGCTAATTGGATTCGTCACATCTGGCGTAGGAAATGCCTCCTAAAACACGTTATTGAAGGAAAGATAGAAGGAAGGATAGACGTGATAGGAAGACGATGAAGAAGAAGTAAGCAGCTACTGGATGACCTTAAGGAAAAGAGATGGTACTGGAAATTGAAAGAGGAAGCACTAGATCGGACTCCGTGGAGAAATCGCTTTGGAAAAGGCTATGGACCTGTCGTAAGGCAGACTACGGTATTATTATTATTATTATTATTATTATTATTATTATTATTATTATTATTATTATGCCATGTCATTGCGTCATCGGTCCCTGACGTTTTGCGATAAAACAGATGTCTTATAACCAACTGAAGAGCTAATTAGCCTTTTAGAGCCTAGCGGTAACTTTACGTACCACCAGCTTTAACATTCACAAATTCTACGTGGTGCGCACATTGCGTTTGTGTGTTTTGTACAGATCTCAGAACAAACAACGATTATTTCCCTTACAACATTAACTGATTGATTGTTATAACCGAGACAGTGTTTACTGCGCGGTACGAACTGTGTCCTTATATATAAAACAGATATGCTTCGTCTTTAAAGGGTTAAGGGTAAGAGACCTGCCGCCAAGCAGAAGTCAGCATCCCTTGGTTCATTTAATCATATCTGTGTACTGAAAGCATTGTTGTGTTTGTGATATAGAAGCGTTTTAACTACACCCGGCACTTCTGCTTCAACAAGCAATGTAATTTACCTGGCTTGGCTAAGGGACTTGACATGGTCACGCCAGCGACGTGTGCAGCAGGTGGCAATATGTCCTTCTGAGAGGGAGGAAGAAATTTGCTAGGATGGCTCTCTGGGATTTGAATCCAGAGTCACTCGAGCACGTACACGTGACGTCAGTTTCAACGAGGGGGGTGGGTACAGCCTTTCTCAACTGCATTTTCTCACGAAGGCCTCTCCTACATGAGTTACTAGCTAGCTACAATACTAAGTATTATGCTAGCCTAACCACTTCACAGCAGCAAGTGTAGTTGATGTGACTTACTGCACAGGCTGGTGCATCGTCTTTCCATGGCTCATCATTCTCATCCAAACTCCTGAACTCCAGCTCATCCTGATGCTGAGGTACAGGTGACGTTTGTGTCCGTGCGAGTTGCGGTGTTGAAGGGTCTACAGGGGGCAAGAATGGCTCGGCAGGTGGGGTAAACAATCCATTTGGTATTTTGCTTCCACTTTGTGGAAACATGCTGGCTGTTACAAAAGCAATGACATATTTGAATTAATGTTTGTACTTATGTACAATAAAAAGCCTTCTTCACAACTTCCATATAAAATTATTATTTATATTATATAAGGCAACATGTTTCGGCCACCTAGGTGGTCATCATCAGGCCTGGGTACAAGATATAATATAAGATTATTGCTAGTGAGGTCTCATTATGGCGTTACAAGTTGTGGAAGCATTGTGTATACAATATGGTTATTATCTGAGTATAAAATTAAAACATTTGAGTTTATAAAATACAGCGTCGTACTGTAATATTAAAAACAGTGTATAAGACTCAATAAGTTATTTAATATGAGTATGTGATAAAATGTTTTTTTTTGAAATGGTGGTTTGAAGAAATCCTTTATGTGTGTTCCTTGATTTCCGGACTGTAGTTAGGTGGCGATGTTTCATTGTACAGAATTTGCTAATCTCACATCGGTATGCAATCTGTAAAGATAATGTTTGTACTGTTAAAATTGCTTCTGGTACCTCATAACAGAATAAAAATTCTAATACCAGCAGTTTAAGAAGACTCACGTATTTTTGTATGTTTTACCATGTTGATTGGTAGGTAAGTGACCGATGTTTCGGAGATCATAGTGTCTCCATCCTCAGGTTAAATCAGTCCAAGTAGGTAGTTACGGATGTTCTAGAGAAGCACAGTGCCTACGCAACAGTGCTATCTACCAGCTGAGCTTCCCATAAATCCAACTCCTCCTCCCCACCGTAGGGTTACGTGCAGATGGTAACAGATGTGGAGGGGCTGCCCTGAGGGGGATACACTGACGCATGCTGGCGATCCGTACCCTGAGTCACGGGGGATGTGGTAACAGATGTGGAGGGGATACCCTGTAGAGGGTTACTGCAACACACGCTGGCTAAAGGGGCTCTGGTCTACGCAAGCCAAGGTGGAAGGTATCGTGCGGGAGGCTGCATGACAGTGGGGTAGTCAATAGCAGTGTTGTGAACGATCCCGCTGGGGAACCAGGCCGCACCCCATTCTATGCAGGTCTCCCTGCCGCGTTAGGCTCCGTAGACGGTGACCGTATTCTTTTCCCTGTGTGTCGTGTGAGAGCTTCTTAAATGGGGACTCCGAAATACATTGAACCCCTGAATAAATCAATGGCTCTGGGAGCGGAGCGTTGCCTTTTACAGGGGCTGCCTAAAGGCTCCTGCGGATGTCCAAGGGCTTGTCTGGTTTACAGACGGCTCTGGGATTGAATGGGGGACTGAGGCTCTATGGATAAAGAGATACGTAAAAGAAGGCTCTGAAAAGGGGCATCTCTCTCCATGGGGAGCCCATCGGGGAACATGGAGGGGGGGGGGTCCTTTACAGGGGACTTAGAGAAAGGTGAGTGTCTATTTTTATTAGGAGACCTTGTTCACTAGGTCTCCGAGAGATATGCAATTGAAGGCTCTGAGAATAGGCATAATTCTCCAGGGGGCTCCATGGGGGAACCAGGCGGGGGTTCTTTCCTTGGTCTTTGAGAGACGGGTCAAAGAGTGCTCTCGAAACGGAGCATCCCACTCTATGGGGGCTCTGACAGGGGAATTTGGACGGGGGGCTGCTTTACTGACACTTTTAAATACACGTAAAAGAAAGCCCTGGTGATGGGAATCTCTCTCCATAGGGGCCCCGTTGGGGGACTCTGAGGGGGGGGCTCTTTCGCCGGGGACTTCGAGAGACAGGTAAAAGAAGATTCCGGAAATGGAGCGTCTCTCTCCGTCTATGGGAATCTGAGAGGGGAACCTGGAGGGGGCTCCTTTGTTGAGGACTTTGAAAGATACGTAAAAGAGGATTGTAGAAATGTAACATCTTTCTCCATGTAGCGGCTCCGTAAGGGAAACCTGGAGGGTGGGTTCTTTACTTGGGACTCTGAGAGACATGTCACGGAAGGCTTTGGAAGGGGAGCATCTCTTTTTATACAGGCTCCGTGAGGGAGACATGGAGGGAGGGCTCCCATACTGAGGAATCCGAAAGACATGTAACAGAAGGCTCTGGAAAGGAAGCATTTCTTTTTGCAGGGGCTCCGTAAGGGGAACCTAACGGTATTTAGCAAAGGAGGGCTCGGCAAGTATGTTTACTGGGTCGGAACCTGTACTTGATTTTTTATTATATATAACATACAGGGTTTGTGGCCTTGTGTTGGGACACAATACTCCAAGAAAACATTTGCTTTTTAGGGGGCGCAAAGGGCCTGTCTAAAAAGACCTACGTGCATCGACCCTTTAAGGGCTCGAACCCATTACATATTTTATTGTATTGTATTGTATTGTATTCTGTTCTATTCTACTCTATTCTATTCTATTCTATTCTATTCTATTCTATTCTATTCTATTCTATTCTATTCTATTCTATATACCAGTTGACAATGAATAACATTCCGAAAGACTGAATCATCAGCACCCCTGTGAATACCTCAAATTGCAGAAGTTTACGGACCGCAGACAAGTGTGACTTCACTGACTCATTGTATATTTATGGGACACAAAAATAGATTCTAGCTTGTAAAGCACAGATGTGACTTTCACAGCGAAACTAGTTACTTCTGAAATAATAAGAGTACGAAATAGGTGAAGCCGTTAAACATTTAAACGTGGGTAGTTTTTCATGCAAGATTCATACCTGTTGACATGTCATGGCATCCTCCTTGTCTGGCCAAGATAGGCTTTTGAGGAATAGTACAGTCATCGCCTCCTTCCCCCTTGATGTTAGTTGACCTGAAATCAACCACACTTTTCTTTGCAACAAGTGTTAATGTGAAATAAGTACCAAAATGCATTAGAGGCAATTTAGCTTTCTGAAGTTCCTACTAGACCAACCAATAAGACATGAATTCACTTCACATCTGTTCTCTCTATAAAACTAACAGTAGTTTAAATGAAACAGGCACGAAGAGATGAGTAAAACATATAAAATGATAGAAAAACTTGGAAGACACCACTTGGGAGACCTAGACATAGAAGGGAGGATAATATTAAGATGAGAGTGTGGGCTGGATTCATATGGCTCAGTTTGAATCTCAGTTCAATTCCAGTTGTCCTGACGGAAATGTTACGGCTCTCTTCTCTCTTTCAGTTGAAAAATCAAAAAACATTTTTATGTATGTAAAACGGCCATTTTCAACTCCTGTCTCATCATTCCCACCTCAAATCAAATATCATATGAGGCAGCACCACTAAATAACCTTAAAATTCACAATATACGCAAGTGGAAGAAACCAGCGTCAAGAAACTGATGGATAAATAGGCAAACGTGCCCTTGACCATGAAGCTGTGTTCATTTAAAATGTGCCAGTTAGTTTCATTTGGTTTCAGTCCGTTTCATTAATACATTGAGTCTGTTCAACCATTCCTTTGTCATATTCTGCCATTCTTACTAATCACTGATTTATTTTTCGCGTCTCCCTTTGTCTGCCGACTCATTGTAACCGAATCATGCAGTAGTTGCTTGAGACAGACTACGGCACTATAAATGATTATCATCTCATCTCATTCTAGTTTGTAAAATTATCTACAGGCCCTGTGTCCTGCGTATAGTAACATATGATGGGGTTATATTATCCACCTTACGTGTGTTAAGAAGGTGTATGGTCATCGATAATAGTTGAGAACAGAGCCAGAAGATGGCAGCAAGAAACGGCAGTTGGAGGTACCTATGCTTCACTCGGTACTGTAGTTTAGCACTTTGCCGAGTAAGTTGCGTAGCATCCATATTCAGTGAAACCGTGATTGGACAGAGTTAAAGGGCCCAAATATATGACTGAATCATTGGAAAGACCATCTCTTCAGACGGTAGCCAGAGATAAGATCTTTCGAAATGTCCATTGGAATTTTCCACGGACAGTTCACAAATAATTATCAACACAGCACAGCAGCCGATTCCAACACAGAATCGAAATTTTAAGTTTTCTTGTCTGGTACAGTTCTGCATGCGCCTGAATTGGAGCTTCGTGTTGCAAAACTACTTAAGACTAACGTGTCACTCCCTGGTTCCTCTGCTCGTCATTAACACGCAACCTTACTAATACGCCGGCAATGCGGGTTGCTGGTTGATAAGCATTATCGTGAACTTCACAACTTTATGTTATAACAGGACAGTCTAATGACGTCAGTGCGCCCTGATCCCTTACATTTTCCCGCTATATCAGAGCATGAGGACGGTTATCTAAAAGATCGAAATCGGAAGGGGGAAGAAAATGATTGCATGGTACCTAGTGTAATTACTGACCTGGCGGTGAGTTTCACTGATCACTTTACGATGTTGTACCAACTACTGAAGTTTCACGACTGAGATTCGAACAAGAAATTGGGGAAGTAAAAGTATTAGTGTTTAGGCCGATACCGTCTTACCCCAGTGGCAGCGCGGTCTAAGGCGTGGGTATGCGGCCGCTCGCTTGCTGGTATTATGGGTTCGAATCCCGCTGGGGTCATGGATGTCTGTCTCTTGTGAGTGTGTTGTGTTGTCAGGTAGAGGTCTCTGTGTCGGGCTGATCACCCTTCCAGAGGAGTCCCACTGTGTGTGGTGTGCCTAACTGATTGTGATCGTGAAGCCTCGATAATGAGGAGGCCATAGCCCACTAGGGGCTGTTGCGCCATGGAAAAAAAAAATTGTTTAGCACGAAGACTGTGCACTTCCTCAAATATTATTAGAAAGCGCTAGAGGAAAATAAAATGAGCAAGGCTTGTAACACTAATGGAAAATATGATAAATGTATGGGCCTAGAAACTTTCAGTGGGGAAACCTGACGCGAATACACCAAACGGCAGATCTAAGCATAGTTGGAAGGGCACTAGGAGTAATTAAAAAATATGAAAGCAACAGGGTGTGACAATATGGACGGGGTTCATCTGGCTCAAGGCAGACGCAATGGCAGATGGTACTAATATTTCGGGATCCACAGAAGGCGGGAATTAGGCCTGTCTTGACTAGCTAAGCGATTTTAGCGCCTCAATGCTTAATTTAAATCAGCGTTAAGAAAACACATAAATGCACGGTCCTTTTATTCTGTTTAGAAATTTCTAATGTTCGAAAACGACCCATAATGAAGGTAAGAGCTGTATATAACAAATTTTCTATAACATTTGAATACTCATGCGAAATACTTATATTACGTCGCATTGCATATTTAGCACTTTTGTGCTTTTATGTATTTGTACTACTTATTTCACATCCTATAGCCACTTTGACTGAATTAGGATCTATGGAATGCATAACGTAGGTTATTTATGTATGTATGTATGTATGTATGTATGTATGTATGTATGTATGTATGTATATATGTATGTATGTATGTACGTACGTATGTATGTATGTATGTATGCATGCATGCATGCATGCATGTATGTATGTATGTATGTATGTATGTATGTATGTATGTATGTATGTATGTATGTATGCATGCATGTATGTATGTATGTATGTATGTATGTATGTATTATGTATGTACGTATTATGCAGGCATACACACATGCAGTTATGAGTAACAAACATTGTTTCGGTAGCCACTACACCCACTGCCCAATTGTACCTACCTACCTACCTACGTACCTAATTACTTACTGAACCAACCAACCAACCAACCATCCGACATACCGACCGATCGACGGACCGACCCACCGACCAACCAACCGACCGACCGACCGACCAACCAACCAACCAACCAACCAACCATCCAACAGACCAACCGATCGACCGGCCGGCCGGCCGACGGACCGACCGACCAACCAACCGACCGACCGACCAACCGACCGACCGACCAACCAAACAACCGACCGACAGACAAACCAACCAACTAACCAACCAACCGACCGACCGACCAACCAAGCAACCAATCAACCATCCGACAGACGGACCGACCGATCAACCAACTAACCAACCGATCGACCGACCGACCGACCAACCGCACCGATAGACCGACAGTCCGACCGACCGACCAACTAGCTACCTGTAACAGAAGACACAGTTCCGTTGCCTCCCAATAGTAGCAGTCTTGGTGTGCAAACAGATTTAGATGTGTTTTCAATAACAGAATACAATCATCAATCAATTAACGCCATGGCCAGTGTGACGTTCGAAATCCAAGACACAGTACAAACAACACTCAACCCTCCCACACTGCGGAAGTTCATATCTGTGGCTACGAAAGCCCGCCCTTGGTCCTCATACACAGTCACGGCGTGTAACCCAACACTGCCATCACGGTCGGTTCAACACATGTCTAGGTCAAATTAAAAAACTCCATTTATTCTTAACCTCGTCTCCAGAGAGCGGTGAGTGATCAGCTCCACGCCCCATCCACTTTGCACCAGTAACCCACTGAATAGAACGCTGGATGGGCCCCCACAGCCGGTCTAGACACTTTACTGAACAAAATGATTAACCCAATCGAACCAAGATTCCTCGGTCTTCCAGTCTCTTTTATGGTTTGGCATCCTTTCGAAACATGGTGAATCGAAGAGTACAGTCATATGAGTTTTCGATATGAAATACCATTCTCCTCACCGCCATTTCATCGAAGCTGGTCCTGGGACCCACCCACTCTCCCGTTCATGGGGGCTCTATCCCCAGAAGTAAAGTGGTTGCAATGCGAAGTTGAACACTGCACTACACGTACTATAATGCAAAGGTTAATAAACTGGAGCTATCCCTCCATCCCCCCCACGCGTTCATGGCTTTGCAGTAATTAAGCACAGGGACAACTTCACTTATACTTTACTCTGTGCTTAGTTTGGGGCCACGCGGTGGTGCAGTTGGTTGGGGCACTGTGCTGCAAACCGGAAGGTCGTGGGTTCGATTCCCGATGGTATCATTGGAATTTTTCATTAACATAATCCTCTAACAGAAATGAGTACCAGGAATATTTCCTGGGGGTAAACGCGGATGGGGCGTGAGGCTGACAACCTTATCACCTCCATGTGCCGACTGTCTAGAAATCTGGGAGCCTCAACCTCCTGGAACCCTAAGGGCCTGTCTAGGCCTGTAATGGGGTCTCACAAGTTTATATGTAGCTGCATACATTTAAAATAAATTCTTAGCCCGATATGCTACGGGCTGGACAGGCCGGGATTCGAATACCGGCAGCGGAAAGGAAATTGTTCTCTTCTCCAAAACGTGCAGACGGACTCTGGTGCCAAGCCAGCCTCCTATTTGATTGGTACCGGGGCTTTTTCCAGGGGGTAAAGCATTCGGGGCGTAGTATTGACCACTGACCTCCCACCGCCGAGGTGAAGAATGAGTGGACCTATACCTCTCCTCCCCCTATGTGCCTTCTTGGCGTGGACGGGAACAACTTTATCTTTTACCTTGTTATATTGCGGGTGGAAAAGTACGTCATCTGGGCGTGCCATACAGGGACACGCATAAGAATTAGCGGTATTGCAAAGCCGTTAAAACATTTGGTATACAATATGATGTTTTCACTGTGCGTTACACTCTCTGACCTCTTCAACATTCTTATTTTCACCTAACAGGTCTAAGCAAAGAATTTAAAGTTGCTGTTATATCTATCAAATTACACGGCGTCACAAACCGTAAAACCGAAATCGTAATACTCAAGGCCGTGAATGTATCAAGTCCCTTACAGAAAAATTATTTTGTATGACAATAGAAGAGGTCAGATTATAGTGTCAGACGATAGTATAAATGTCAGAGCTACACATGGCAAAGGGCGGGGGGGCTATATCTAACTGGTAGCGTGGCAGATGTAGAATAGCGTGGCCCTAAAATAATCCTGACATGCTGGAATATAAATGTAGAATTGCAGCAGTAATTTGTATATCACGTACTTGTTGAGTGGTGGAGTTAAAGATATGACAGGTGTAGAGGTTCGACTTCCCATTTCGTGGTCGAGGATATCTTCGTCTTTAGCACCATGAGGGTGCGCTGATGTCCTATGCCGACACCGAAACAGGCAAGGACAACAGCAGCACGCAAGACAACCCGTTTCTGACGTCGCAGGTTGTTGTTTCTGATTGCTGTTGTTATTGTTATCATCGCCTCTTCCACCCAAACAACAACACAATTTCAGTAACATCGGAAGCTTCCTTTTTGTCCTGTTTCTCAAGCACTTTCAATAACTGTCACAACATGGTTGACCGTACATTATAACCCCCCCAAAAATGGGCACATTACAAAAGCACAGCTTTATGTATATTAGATGTCGCATCACTACACACACAGACGTCTTAACACGTACGTGAGGAGACTGGTTACGAGGCTGGGTCAATCGATTGCATCAATAATCAAGTTAATGCACTTTGAAACTGGAAACTAGGAAACCACATTCAATAAAGCAAATTAAACTGTCACTCACGCGAGACATTTAGAAAAAGAATTGAAGGTGATTTTACTTAAAATGTGACGTTTTAATAATACATGTGTTTGTGACCAATATGTAATAAAATCACTCGATATCACAAACTTTTTATCAGATTAGTAAATTAACTACACGCAATACTGCATCACACACGATTTTTCTCACCACAAGACTAGCACACTTGGTAAATAAACACTGCAGAGTGAGACATTATATGTGTCAAGTATCCTAGACCTTCAACTGTTCTGGAACTGCACATTCTTGTAGCCGTACCAATAAGGCTTTGCGTTCAATTGGAACGACCAGCAGGTATGTGTAGTGAAACACTGCACGCTTCTCGCCAGGTGGCTCTGCTGTCAGCCGTCCTACGCGTTACATTTTTTATTCCCCATTGATTATTCTCAATTTGCGCGCCTCCCCTGTTGTAACTCGACAGACGAAGACGGATTTTTAACAAACAATACTTGAGGGCAATAATGATTCAAGGGATAATTCAAACAATGTAAACAATTTTGTATTCATGATTTCCAGAAGGTATACGAATTCATACAGATCCCTCATTTTGGTGCCCGTAAAATTTTATCGTATCCGTCTGTCAGTAAATGGGGTATGCGGTGGCACAGTTGGTTGAGGCACTGCGCTACAGAAGGTCGCTGTTTCGATTCCCGAAGGGGACATTGAGATTTTTCATTGACATAATCCTTCCAGCCGCACTATGGCCCTGGGGTCGACTCAGCCTCTAACAGAAACGAGTAACAGAAATATTTCCTGGGGGTAAAGGCGGCCGGTGCGTAGGGCTGACAACCTTGCCACCTTCATGTGCGGATTGTCTTGAAATCTGGTAACCTCAACCTTCTGGAGTCGTAAGGGCCTGTCCAGGCCTGTAATGGGATAGCTTTACCTCTATCTGTCAGTCAATACAACACAATAAGATTTAAACATATATTAATATCCACCTGCCTTCCCACTCTCCAAAATACGAATTCGAATACGTGAGCCCAGTGTTCAACTGGTCTAAGGAAGTACACGCATCACGTCACATGGATATTCAAATACGCGTCTAAAAGTATTTTAATTTAAAATTGTATTGTAAGAATACATGAGACTTGGGGGAAAAATTTAGAGGCTATACACTATGTGGAATAGTTAGAAAATACAGACTATCCACAAAATATGTTCGGTGTTTCAGAGTGTTACTTTATCGTAACCATAACACACAGTTGAATGAAATAAAAGCAAGAATGTCGACAAATATTAAAATTAGCGTTGGTAAATCACCACAGGTTCAACTCATGTGACGCGATACAGAGACAAAAAAATAAATTCGAGAATGGGCGATGCGGTTTGTGCAGCTATCATAAGTATTTGTTCAAAGAATTTAAATTCCGGGACCGAAGCCACAGATATACCTCTCCCAACCCAGCACCCGGAAAATGTTTTGCAAGGACACAGAGAAACATCACGCCAGAAAACTTCACCTTCTCTTCTTCTCCAGCTGTGGAAAAACGAAGACTGCGAACATATCCAGATAAATTTTTCTCGTTCCCGGGGGGGGGGGGGGGGGAGGGGTAGGTTTTTGGGCTAACACAGAGTATCGTATTCACATTGCCGCGTCACAAGACGTGCACATGTGGAACTATATTGACGCCCGTGTCGTCATTTTCGATTTTGTTTCACTCCGGATCGAATTTCCGAAACTGTAACATATCCAAACATTGCCCACATTGTGTGGCCATTCTGCACACCTGGAAATAGTTCAATATATCTTCCATATAGATATAGCTTTGTATGGTTCTGAAACTTGGACACTTCGGAAAGTAGATCAGAAACACCTGGAAAGTTTTGCAGTGTCTTGCTGGAGGAGGATGAAGGAGATCGGTTGAACTGATCATGTTAGAAATGAAGAAGCATTACACAGAGTCAAGGAGGACAGGAATATCCTATACACAATTAAGAAAAAGAAAGACTAACTGGATTGGTCATATCTTGCGTACGAATTGCCACCTAAAACACGTGATTGAAGGAAGGATGAAGAAAAGGATAGAAGTGAGCACGAAGACATAAACAGCTACGGGATGACAAGAGAAAGAGAAGATACTGGCAATTGAAAGGAGAAGCACTAGATCGCACAGTGTGGAGAACTCGCTTTGGAAGAGGCTATGGACCTGTCGTAAGACAGGTAAAAGAATGACGAATGAAATAGAAAAAACGTCACCCTACGATTAATGGATTAGTTTTCTGCAAATTTCCCCTGATGGCTGCGGTAGAAGTTTTTATATCCGCTCTTCCTGGTACTCAGTTACTGTTTTGTTCTTTGCACCACCGTTTCACTTCCGTTCCAACGCTGTTATGTTCAAGCTGCTATTTCACCGGCTTTCACAGTTGAACAAACAGCTGGGGGGCCAAAACTGACGACCATGTGGAATTAGCAGCTGGGTGAAACAATAGGACACTGTATCGATGGACAGGAAACACAAAAACTCGTTCTACGGCACGACAGACGGCCAATTCTCCACGACGAAACGTGTGACATGAGGCAGTTCTCTGGCGTTCGATGTCAGTTGTTTAATTATGTCGAAAATTGTAAGACTGCGTTAAATACGTAAGCAAAAAGTAAAGCAGCGTCTTTACAGGCCCTGAGTGTTCCAGGAGGTTAAGGCCCCCAGATTTTAAGGCAATTGGCCCATGACGGTGGTAAGGTTGTCAGCCCCACTCACTGCTGTTAAAGGCTGAGTCGACCCCAGGGCCCAAGTACGGCCGGAAGGATTATGTCAATGAAAAATTCCAACGACACCATCGGGAATCGAACCCACGACCTTCCGGTTTGTAGCACAGTGCCTCAACGAACTGCACCACCGCGTATCCCCACATTAATCTTTTAAAGCCTAGCGGTAACTTTAAGTACCACCAGGTTTAACATTAAAAAATGCTACGTGGTGCCCCCATTGCGTTTATGTGTTTTGTACGGATCTCAGAACAAACAGCAACTTTTGCCTTTTTATAACCGAAGTGGAGAGTGTTTACAGCGCGGTACGCACTGAGTCCTTATATAAAACAGATACGCTTCGTCTTTAAAGGGTTAAATACGTGCTGAATATGAGGTTTCCTTTCTGAGTTTCTCCGTAAAGTTTGTTGGAAACATTTTTCGCTACGAAACATTTTCGTCGAGTTACGTTCGACCTACTCACAGAAACTCATACAGGTCGTCCAAGTAACCTGTTCGTTTTACTGTCGCCAGATTTTAGCCAAAATTGGAATGTGTCAACAGATTTCAGCACTATTCCCCAATACAAAGTTTCATTATAACACATAAAACAGTTCTCGACTTGTTACGCGCAGAGAGATGTGATGAGATGACGCACTACGACATTCACAAATTAGATTATGATTCGTATAAACACAATTCAAGACATAAGCCTATGAGTACGCCTTGCAAATTTACGTTCCTACTGCCATGACGACTGATACTATTCCATACGGTTCTAACGATGGTGTACGCCATTTGAACTTGTATAGATTTGTTGGACATTTTCCATTGTAAGTGTGTATAATGCACTACCTTTCGGGGACAGGTTAAGGCTGCGTCTTCAGGCTTGATCCTTCAAAAACAACTGTCATTACATGAAAAAACCAGATTAATGACAAATGAGAAAACACCATATATTCTAAAAAGAGTCTGGAATATGTGGTGTTTACTAATTTGTGGTTAATCCGGGTTTGCTATATAGCGGCAGTTGCTTTGGAAGGAATAAGCCTCAAGACAGATCGAGCCTCTCCCTGAAACGTAGTCTGTTCGGCTATATTTCAGTACACAGTATTCAAAAAGTCCACAAAGGCTGTTAGTTCAAATGACAACTAAGGATTTAGGAAAAAGCAGGAAATGCGGCACAAGATACATGGAACTTGCCTGACATGGCACACGTTACATGGAACTTGTCCGAAGGTGTGTCATTAAAGTGACAGACATATTGGACTTTTTCCATCGACGCGTTTCTTTTTGTTAAAAGTGACGTTTCAGACGCGACTTCGCTTTGCGTCATGTCGTAAAAAAACAAAAATATAAAATCCATTTTATTGGCTGCACTAGTAGCGACCTATTTTCAGTGCAAAATTTCAGGTTCTCACAGCGAGAGTTCCTGGTGATTCAAATGTAGAACGTTACACCGTGTCAATCGGTATATTGCACTCATTCGTAAATGAGTATTATAAAAACCGGTCTGTTTTCAGTTTCACTGCACACGCCAATCCTACCCGTTCTCATCAAGGTTCAGATTTACAAGGTTAGTGCACCAAGACTCTTATACGTAACAGAAGAAAACCTTGATTTGGTTATACAGCCATCAATCAAATTTCTTAATTAACCCTTTAAAGTCGAAGCGTATCTATTTTATATAAGGACTCAGTGCGTACCGCGCTGTAAACACTCTCCACTTCGGTTACAAAAACCAATCTCTTAATGTTTTATAAGGCAAAAGTTGCTGTCTGTTCTGAGATCCGTATAAAACACATAAACGCAATGTGGGCACAACTTAGAATTTTTTAATGTTAAACCTGCTGGTACGTAAAGTTACCGCTAGGCTTTAAAAGGTTAAGGGTGACCATAAGAGGGTATGGTAAGTGGAGGTACAGCTTCACGTATTCTTAACCTCGTATCTAGGCGTTCTATCAGACCAAGCAGTTGGCAGTACGACGTTCTGTTCATTCACTCTTTGTTACGACGTACCTTCGGTACTCATGCAGCAAATGGAGGCAAGAAGTGAGCTTCAAGTTTTGGCCCAATACAGCAACGCCATCTGTTATCAAAAATAACACAACACAGCCGGCCCGCATCTACACGGAGTTCCGTGTTATGTATGAGCGAACATTAACCGCTCGAGTTCATAACCAGGGTTAAACAAACTTACTTGTCTCAATACGTGTTTTTGTCTTCACTTCGAGAAAACCGCTACAAACCGGAAGGTCACGGGTTCGATTCCCGATGGTGTCATTGGAATTTTTCATTGACATAATCCTGTCGGTCGCAATATGGCCCTGGGGTCGACTCAGCCTCTAACAGAAATGAGTACCAGGAGTATTTCCTGGGGGGTAAAAGCGGCCGGTGCGTATGGCTGACAACCTTACCACCTTCAAGTGCCGATTGTCTGGAAATCTGGGAGCCTCAACCTCCTGGAAACCTCAGGGCCTGTTCACGCCTGTAATGGGACTGCTTTACCTGTTTTTTACCTTCGAGAAAACTCTTTACTCAATCTCCCATTTTAGCACTGGATCAACTGACTACGTTATCTAGAGCCTATCGTCCAACTGCATGAAGCATAATAATTATGACTACCATATCGGAAGGCATTGTTATCATTATAATCATCGCCACCACCTAGAGTCACGGTCGAATCGGTAGCACTCCTGCTTCCTATTAGGGATTCCTGGGTTCAAAACTCGGCTCACAGACGGGCTATACTGATGATTATCCTGTTTGTCTCAGTCTATTCAGGCAAACACAGGGCACTAAGCCAAGTACGGCCACGATAGCTTCCTTCCGTATCCTTTCCACTTCGTTATTCACTAACCATCCTTACCGTCCGGCGCATACAAATAGGCAGAGCTACTAAAAGAGTCGTGAAACAGCCACAAATAAATAAATAAGTAAGTAAGTAAGTAAGTAAGTAAATAAATAAATAAGCAAATAAATAAATAAACAATTAAATAAATAAGTAAATAAATATATAAATAAATAAGTAAATAAAGAAAGAAAGAAATAAGTAAATAAATAAATAAATAAATATCAAGTACAGCTCAAGTTGTCCTGTTCACGCTATGAAGACAATGCAGGGGAAGTAGAGGTGTAGCTCCATTCATCCTTAATATCAGCACTAGATGGAGTTTTAACCTGGGGAAAGAACCCCGGTAAAATGCGTACACACCAGCACAGTCGAGTCGAGTCGAGTCGAGTCGATCCGAGTCGAGTCTTGCTGAGTCAAAGTCTTGATGCAGCACGTTTCATTTTCGTCAGTCGGGTTCCATGTATCGGGCGTGATGGCTGCTATTTTGGGTTGGGAATGTTCGGAACGAATTTAGAAAAGTGATTCTTCTACTTAGGGACCACCAGGCAATCTACGAAGCCTCTCCCTGTGAACACAGGGACAGAGACTACATAGCCAGCGTTTGCGTAAAATTTGCATAGGAAATGGGCTAAATATTCCGAATTCCAATCTCTTCTTGTTTTCTGGGTACACCCACATGTTTCCTCTTTTCCGACGCAGCCTCCTGCTGCACATACTTGTGCGCAAAACAAGCATGTTAACATTTTACATCGCTGTAGAGTTATTTACTTGTACACTGTTCGAGGATTACTAAAAACCTGCTGCATTCACAAGACCTTGCACTCGACTCGGTTGGTGTGCACCCCCACTGAGTCTAAAGTCCCATTCGACTCGACACGGTTGGTGTGAACCCCCACTGAGTCTAAAGTCCCATTCGACTCGACTCGGTTGGTGTGCACCCCCACTGAGTCTAAAGTCCCATTCGACTCGACTCGGTTTGTGTGCACCCCCACTGAATCTAAAGTCCCATTCGACTCGACTCGGTTTGTGTGCACCTCCACTGAGTCTAAAGTCCCATTCGACTCGACTCGGTTGGTGTGCACCCCCACTGAGTCTAAAGTCCCTTTCGACTCGACTCGACTCGACTCGACTCGACTCTGGTGATGACTACGCAACAGTATCAATTGAACAGGAGACTGGTTGGATCCGCAAGACCGATCTGGACGTTTTGGAGGACAGAAAAATCTCCCGTTCCTGTCGGGATTCGAAACCTGGACCGTCCAGCCCCTAGGGTAGTTTTTACTGTCTATGCCATGCGTCTCCAACACGTATCCCGCGGCCACATTTGTGAATTATGTATATACTATAAAAATTACACAATAATTTAGGCGGTTAGGTATACCACTTAAGTTTGTTTTTCCACGTGCAGCCCACGAACCAGCCCACAATAACGGGTGTGGCCCATTGCCATTAAGAGGTTGGAGGCCCATGGTCTAAGGTATCACCACTCCCAAAATAAATAAATAAATAAATAAATAAATAAATAAATTTTATATCGCGGTCTTAGGCGTTGCACTGTTTTCTTGTGCACTGACATCAAAGATTCGTAGCACATTATTGCCTCCATCTTCAAGGTATTAAATTAAAATTAAAATTCAAGGCAGAAGATGACATAGATAGTGCCCCTACCAACAATAAGGCGGAACACGAAACAACGAGGGCAAGTCCTCTACTAGAGCCACTGTGGGTCAAAAGTACAATAATGACCCTCACTACGGCAAGGGCACCGACCGTGATTCGAACCCGCGAACGAGAGGCACTGAGTAACATACTTATTTTTACTATCCCTGTTCATAGCTAATGTCTTTTCTCCCGCATTGTTTGTATGACTACATATTTGTGAGTGTTTTAATGCATCCATAGGTGAATAAACCACATGAGATCATACAAATTAATTAATAACACCCTGCAAACGTGAACCTGCGGGCTGAGCAAGCATCAGACATCGAGTGAGGGCACCATTCATACGCAGTTCGGCGCGTGTTTGATGGGGGCACGCAGGGACCAGTGCCCTATATCCGCTTCATTTCTGGTCAAGATCTGCAGAGAGTTCGAGTGCCAGTAATGGCAGTATGAATATTAGGCCCACTCGTCATTACAGTCTGCACAGTGGGTATGCATGCTAACTGGCCAGTAAGCGAATGGTACGGCAAATACCATCCCACAAGACGGCCGTATGTAAAAAGGCGCAAAAAGAACGCGAAGTTCTCACGACGATGACTATAAGTATTGCTGTCTTATAGGACGTGACGCCGTATAGTCTGGCAGTCAGTAACAAACCTTCGTTTGCCTCCATTTTCAAGGGATATAGGCAGAAATTAATACAATTAACAGCAGGGGAGACGAGATTTTTATAAGAAATACAGAAGGAAAAACCAAGAAGGAGACAGCGAAAGAGAATATAAAACGATGAGACAATTTAAAGATGAATGCAAAAAATACTTCTTCTTCTTCTTAGTCCTTCCCTCTTCTACCTACTCACAGTAGGTGTCGAGGGTTTTTTTTGTGATTTCACTTGATCACACTCAAACACACACCACAGTCGGTAGGACCCCTCTGGACAAGGGATCGGCCCGTCGCAGAGACCTCTACCTGACAACACAAACACTGTACAAGAGACAAACATCCATGCCCCCGGTGGGATTCGAACCCACGATCCCAGCAAGCGCTCAGCCGCAGACCTACGCCTTAGACCGCGCGGCCACTGGGATCGCTGCAAAAATACTATAAAGATAAATTACAGAAAAGCATAATAAAGTAGAACTAACACAGTTTAATGGGGCACGCGGTGGTACAGTTGGTTGAGGCACTGCGCTACAAGAAGGAGGGTCGCGGGATTTTTCATTGCCATAATCCGTCCAGCCGCACTGTGGTCAGGACGTCAACTCAGCCTCTAATAGAAATGAGTACCAGGACTGGTTCCTGGGTGGTAAAGGCGGCCAGTGCGTAGGACTGACAACATTACCAGCTTCATGCGCCAACTTTCTGGAAATATGGGAGCCAAAATATTTTTTGAATACGAAAATAAAAAGGCCTATCAGAAAGATGTAAATTAATATGGGAACAAGGAGTTAGGAAAAATGTCGCATAGAAGGAAGGAAGAATGTCGGAAAAAAACTTCAGGAGGATAGATGAAGGTACCTGCCGGTCCTTTGTGAAGGCATCCCGAAGATGCAGTCAGCAGCGTCCTCCATCTTTCCCTTTCTCCATCTATTTCCCTCCGTCTCCCGTTTAGCAGTAACTGCTTTTGTATGTCAAATGTGACCTGTATCCACTCTCATTTTATAGTGGACAACCATTTAATTCGTAGAGTTACGGCTATGCGGCGCCACAACAGCAAGTAACAGAAAATTGATCGGTGAAAATACATATTTATAACATTTTCATAATAAATAGAAGGTAAAGCTATCCCATTACAGGCCTGGACAGGCCCTGCGGGTTCCAAGAGGTTGAGGTTTCCAGAATTTCTACACAGTCGGCATATGAAGGTGGTAAGGTTGTCAGCCCTACGCACCGGCCGTCTTTACCCGCAGGAAATATTCGTGGTACGCTTTTCTGTTAGAGGCTGAGTCAATGATGTTATGATGCGATCGAAAGGTTTATGTCCATGAGAGATTCCAATGACACCATTGGGAATCGAACCTGCGGCTTTCCGGCTTGTAGCGCAGTGCCTCAACCAACTGCGCCACCGCGGGCTCACAATAAATAAGCGATTAAATTATTTCAATGCGGCTTAGTTGACAAACAAAAGGGTGAAGCTGGAGCGATTTCCGTACTACGTGTATGGAAGACGTCGAAGTTTAAAGAAAATTCTGACGTACGTTGGTACATAAATAAACCCTGCATTTTAAGACAAATTTAACGTGTTGAAGGGCAGCATGTAGGCAGGTGAAAGTTTTGTCAAAGCCACCAAGTTTGATGCCATTGATTGGCTTATATAAGAGTGCCTGTACTGTACTCTTTTCTTCGACTTTTAAGTTTCGTGTTGGTTATCAACAACTATTCCCCTTCAGCTGTCTCTGTCATCCCAAATCTCATTCTCCTTCATTTCCTCTTATGTCCTACTATCCGTCGATACGACAGATTTCCTAACTTGTTTTTCCCATCTGGACCTTGGTCTTGATCTTGGACTTCGTAATTTTATTTTAATATCCATAACTTTCTTTGGGCTTCTATCTTCATTCGTTCTTAAAACACAACCGTACCATTCTATTCTGTTGCCTGTTAAGATTCAATTCACCTGTCTTTAAATTCTATTTCTTTTTCGTTCCTTACTGCATATCTCCTGTGTTTTTCTTCTATTTAATAGCGGCATGCAGTAATTTTTAAGAAACGCATATTTCCTGCCCTTGGCACACATAATTT
>BLKM01008661.1:194573-206379 GCA_013340265.1 Coptotermes formosanus | reverse complement strand
TGCCCCCCGTCTTAAGAAGTTGGGTTACTGCAGTCAGTAATAGGTCACGGGCTGGAAAATGCGGGACTGCAACCCCGGTTCCAGTCGCTCATACCGGCTCTGCTACCCACCCACCGTCCTATTCAAATGGGGGTGCGTGACTTTTTCCAGGGGATTAAGCAGCAGGGGCCTGAAGTTGACTGCTCATCTCCATCTAGCGCAGAGGTTGCCTTTATGGCTTGTACAGGGACAACTTTACTTTCTTAATTTACTTCCGCACAACAAACCCAATTATATTTGAACAAAATTCCCACAAAATAACAAATAAAATTGAAACATTTCACTATTGTTGGTTTACTTTCTCGCCTTCTTTTTCCGTCCTATTTTTGCTCTAGTCCAGTTCATCTTGTGTGCATCGAGGTGTGCTGCTGCAGCATGGACAGAAAACCGATACAGAATGCTTTGACTCAAGACAAAAAAAACGATTCAGTGCCTGTGTTTGGACGTGGCGTGGTGGTTATTCTGTCTAAAGAAACAGGGTGCTTGCGTGGTTGTCCAACCGTGTCACGTTTGGAAATGCTGGAAACACGAAAGGAATAGGGAGGTGACAATCAGAGATGTGTGAAATACATACGTCCTCCCATACAGGCGCATTAGGCCGTTTTAGAGCACAAAATACACTGCAACATATACCCGATTCTAAAACGTTAGTTAAACTTAGAAATCGGTAAGAAATTCTATTCGTTGGACGGATGGACGGATTTATCGTCAAAAGTCGAGTACTAAAAGATTGTAAATGTCCAATCCGTACACAGTACCTGTTCTGAACAGCTCTGATAAAGGCATTAACGATACGAATTAAGTACAGACTCAAAACACCTTTACTGCGGCTACTGCTTTTTAGCAGTGGCGTTATTTAAGTTTGTCAGTTCTACCTATGAATATCAAACTGGCCTTTCGCCATAAGGAAGAACGCAGACTAGGGCGTTTGACGTTTGGGTGAATGGGAAGGGAGTATTTGGACTTAATAGAGTAGAAGTGGCAGAAATATGGAGAAAATGGCTTAACGAAATTCATAATTTTTTACTCTTCACAAAACACTTTTCCTCATCGAGCAACAGCCCCCAGTGGGTCAGGGCCTCCTCAATGTTGAGGCTTCACGATTATACTCAGACACGCCACATTCGGTAGGACTCCCCCGGACGGGTGATCAGGTCGACGCAGAGACCTCTACCTGACAACACACAACACTCACAACAGACAGATATCCATGACGCCGGTGGGATTCGAACCCGCAAACCCAGCAAGCGAGCGGCCGCAGACCCACGTCTTACACCGCGCGGCCACTGGAATCGGTCCTTCACAGAATATTAGTATGATGAAATGAAGTATGATAGGGGGTAGGGTATGTAGCACGCGTGGTACAGATGAGAAATACAAAGTCTTTGTCCGAAATATAAAGGGATAACACGAGTCGGACGATGTAGGCGTCGATGGGAGTAGAACATTAAAATAAATAATACAGAAAGACGGTGGGAAGAAGTAAATTGGATTCACGTGGCTCAGGATAGGGTCAACAGACAGGTTCCTTTGAAAACGGTACTGAATATTCGTGATTCATGAAAGGTGAAGGATTTGAGAGATTTCAGTGTCTCACAGTAAAGCTGCAGCAGAATAAAGTCACACGGGACGTTACACCATCTCGACTCGCAAAAAATAGTCACCGGTTGCTTTAATCTGGAGATCAAGTCACTACGTTCCTTCGAAACCTCGATAAATATTTACCATCCCACACACTGTAACGTCCGAGAAGATGAATTTTCGGCCAAGAATTCCTACACCAGGTGAGTCACCATCAGCTCCCCCCAAAAGGATTCTGTTCCTAGAAACTTACAGCGATGAAAAAAAAAAATAGAAATAGTTTAATTGCAGGCAGTCATTCTGTCATTATCATAGACACAGCCATCACCGGCGTCATCGGCACTCCCCTTACTTAGCGACGTCCTTTAAATTTCCGATGTCATGCAGTGTCAACCGTAACGGAAAGACGAATACAAACGAAGAACAGATTATGATTTCGGAAGAGGAATGTCGTAAGTCACCTCAAGAACAATCATTTTGAAACCCTGAATAAAAAATTACTTCAGTATAGGCGGTACCGTAATCTGGCCAAGATAAACAGACAATTACACCCAGTCGAAATCACAAAAGTAAGGCTTCGTTGTTATGCGTATTGCTGTTTGTGTGGAAACAAGCGCAAGCGAGCTACATTTAAACAGGACGGCATGTGAACAGATGCGAGCTACATTTAAAATGGACAGCACGTGAGCACACGTAAGCGAGCTACATTTAAAATGGACAGCACGTGAGCACACGTAAGCGAGCTACATTTAAAATGGACAGCACGTGAGCACACGTAAGCGAGCTACATTTAAAATGGACGGCACGTGAGCACACGTAAGCGAGCTACATTTAAACAGAGTAACCCGTGAGCGGCCGTAAGAGAGCTATATTTAAACAGGACGACACGTGAGCAGACGTAAACATGTTACATTAAGCAGGAAGGCACGTGAAAAATAAACCAAGCGTTGCGATAGGAAGATAGCCCTGGCGTCACCCCTTAGGCCACGAACCAATCTCCCTGTCCATTTTAACCAACAGCGACCTTTTGTCAAAATCACCTGGCAGGTCATTGACAGATTATGTCTAAAAGACCTGTCGCCGTGTCGTTTGATAGATACTAACGTTTCAGTTAAACTTATCTACGAAAATATACGGCTCCTCATAGACATATGTATTGTACTTCCTCAGCCTTAATATTTTTACGTGTGACATTCCGTTGCGTGTCAATGTTATAAATAAATGGAATGAATATCAGTCTCGGCACAGCTGTGTCTTAGACTGTCTCAACCATTAGACGATAGAGTCTATCTGTCCGAGCAACATGTTTCGACCCAAATTATGTCATCTTCAGACTCCTAACCAAATTTAAAATAACAAGAGGAAGAAATATATAAGTAATGACATATAACGTTTAAGTAATTACACTTATATATTGTTTTCCTCGTGTTATTTTAAAGCTGGTTAAGAGGCCGAAGATGGTATAATTTAGGCCGACATACTTTGCTCAGTTAGACTATCGTCTAATAAAGACACAGTTGTACTGATACTAATATTCATTTAATTTATTCATGCCTTAACATTTTATAACTGACAGACATACATTTCCGTGGTTATGGCGCTCTCTGATAACGCCAGTATTCCTGAATCGTATATCATACATGAAATACAAAGTTCCAATATCTTTATGGCTGTTAGAGAATAATAATTGTTTTAATGTCAGTAGGAAAGTCCAGACCGTCTCTGGGGCTCACCCAGCCTCCTATTCAATTGGTAAAAAAAGTTATTTTCCGGGGATAAAGCGGCCGAAACGTTAAGCTGACGACTCATCTCTATCTAGTGCCAAGGTTGAGAATGAGTAGAGCTATACCTCCATTCCCCATGTATGCCTTAATGGAGTGGAGATTAACAGCTTTAGTTTCTTTTTTAGAATGGCTCGGACTGGTGTCACAATATTAACGCGCAAGAAGAACCTTATCCTACATAACAGGTTCACATCCAGTGCAGCAGTGGGGTCAGGTTGAGCCCCTATGTGCAGCAGTCTCAAATGGGCTTACTGTGCCAGCTCTATGATGGAAGAATATGGAACATTGGTGGAATGGTGAAGAGCAGGGGAAACCCGAAATGCTTGACAAACATCTGGCCCCTACTACTTACTTCATCACACATTCTACCCACAATACCCTAGGACTGATCCCGGACCTCCCCTACACAACGGGTTACCTGTACGACACACAATCTTGAATTATACTTCTTTCATGTTTACCCTATCCAGAAGCCTGTCTAAGACATGCTGTTTATAGCCTTCGTGACCTGCTCTAATGAAAAATGTATACACAGCTTGGATCGATACTATCGACTTATCTACCTGTAAACATCGGGGTAGTTTCAGACTTAAAATGGCGTACTCGGAATACATGTTAACCTGGATTTTACGTACTCAAATTTGCATATGGATTATTAGCTTATTACCTGAACGTGTTATTCAAAGAACGAGTTACGTGACGCCGTATCTCTATACCATTTCTTGACGTAGTGTTCACACCGCTATTTGTGATTCTGGTGGCATACTGGGAAATGAAGAACAAGAAGTTCTACGAAAAAATTTTACCTTATGCCCTTTAAAGCACAGTGGTTACTCTACGTACTACCTCCATGGAGGAGAGTAATTCCTAGAAGCTAACAGGTCCTCAGCTGTTCAAGGAATTCCCTGCATTTTAGGCAACCCGAAGGTTCATTACCGCATTCACAAGCGCCAGCCACCTGTCCCTATCCTGAGCCACAGCAATCTAGTCTATGCCTCCCCATCCCACTTCTTGAAGGTCCATTTTAACATTATTTTGCCATCTACGTCCAGGTCTTTCAAGTGGTCTCTTTCCCTCAGGTTACTATACGTGCTACCTAATTTATCACTGAAGGTCCCTGCACAGGCTACTGCCCGCACAGTGTATTTACATGTCCCGTGTGAGTGTGAGTCTAACAACAAACAGCTGTTATTTCCCTACATAGCACTAACAGACTGGACTGTGTAATGGAGCTGCAGTAAGTTAACTGTGAGTGAGAAATGAATTTTTGTGTATTATTTATAACAACCTTCTTATTCATGGTGTTTGTAATTGGGCATCAGGGGGCCTTTATGAAGCAGGAAATAAATTTTTAAATATTTAGGCAAAGTTTATGCTTCATATTACCTGTTATGGACAAGCAGTATGTTTTCTGTGCGGTAGGCACCGAACACTTAAATACGAGAGATATTTACATGAATTTCCTACTTCGTTTCTTCTCGACACATGTTTTATTGGTTTTACCCTGCCTTAACACAGATACTGAGACGGTTCCCAACAACCCACGTTGCTACTGCATGCTTCTCATGCAACTGTCCCAATTTAAATGCATCACACTTAATCTCACTGCTTTCCAAATTATGCATTTCAGTAAATGAAAAATCCCAGACCATTACATCAAGTCACGGATTTCCACAATTTTAACGTGCTCATTTTAATACCACTCACATCAGAAGGACGAGCGGGCGAAACCTAGAAACATTCTAATAACGCGATGCTCTGTCTCCCACCTCCACCTCCGAAATAAAACTGTCGCTCTCTCGTGTCATTTCTCGCCCCCTTATTTTCATCTACCCATCTACTACGGCTTCTGTCCCTTTTTCTTCACGCATCGCAGTTCTTATAACGGAGACGCAATGCGTATTGTGTGAGGTATGGACAGCATTTTTATATATCACTTAACAGAACTGTAGGCGGTTAATTGCCGGTCTCTCACCGCGAAAAGCCGGGTTCGATCCCCGGCCAGCCCATGTAAAATTTCTGGCGGACAGTGCGACACTGGAAGGTTTTCACCTGTCAATATCATTCCACCAATGCTCCATACTCATCATCGTCATCATGTCATCGTAATAATAATAATAATAATAATAATCATCATCATCTGTACGTTACTTTTACCACAAACACAAAGGGGTGAACCCTGGGAACCTTCCGAAGTCAATTTCGGAAAACAAAGAGCATTGGATAGAAAAGCACTTTCACTCCAGGTTTCAAAGCTATGCAGAAAGAGTGGAACTACGGTACGTGATAACTCCGTGGCACAAAATGTTCCTCGAACTGATAATCGAGAATTTTACTGTCACAGAATCCGTCTGTCCACCACCATCGTCGGATAACCATTCATTGGGGACAACATCGACTCTCTTAAGTGAGGTTTTGTGGTTTTCTTTAGTACCTTCGGACTGACACCAGAGTAGCGCTTCAAATAATGCCACGTTCTTTCCAATTTATCGATAACTAATCATCTTGCCATTTGATGCTGTATAGTCTGAGCCACTGTCACTAAAATTCCAGAGTTCGGCAGGCTAATTTCAGGGGCCCTACACACACATGTCGTTTACCAAGAAATAGGGAAATATAATTTGGTAACACTCAATTTAATTTTTTAATTTTCCTCCCAATGTTTGTGCATATTCCGCACTGTGTTTATTTTTGATAAATATCACCAATAACAAAATATTGTTTTCCAAAAGTCACTGTAAATATTTTATTTTTAAAGAAAAGTTTGTGGTTTAAATGGTTTTGTTTATTTTTGGCACCCAAAAGTAAAATCTAACTTTACAGGGTTCCGTGGAAATACAGATTTGGCCACAAGGTTTCCACAGATATTAGGAGTCTGAAGACAGCTATTCCGAACTATTGACAGTCGACGTGAAACAAACCCCACCTACATAAATTATAAAACTAGGACTCAAACATAAATACAGTTCAGTGCACAGTAGGATCATGTAAATGATTCGCAGCACCAATAAACGAAGTCTGCTGATTATCTGTAATGACACACTAAGATAATTTAGGTCACCGCATTAAGAAATTCTTTCAAAAAGCCGATAAATTTTAACATGGGTGTGACCCATGACCATGAAGCAGCCAACTAACTTAATACTGCAACAGGGCGGGTGCTTCGGTCTTCTTAAGTAATGAACGACAAATATAGATCTGACCACAGTGCGATTTACTGCATGCATATTGTGACGGTTTGCCTTCTGATGGTGCTGAATGAGCAAGCTATCTGCTGCGCTAAAGACTGACAAACGGCAGGCATACAGGACAATTGTAAAATAAATGAAGAATAGTTGAAAAGAAATTCGTGTTGCCCATTGTTTCTCAATGGGACAAATGTGAAGACCCGCACTTCATGCAACATGGAGGACCACAGAAACTTGTACTTCCTGCGCATGCGTGCCTTCATAACCACTTCCCTGGTCGGTGGATTCGGCGTCCAGGACTAACCGAATGACCCCAGTGAAGCCCCTGTGTTAATCTACGTGATTTCTTTTGTTGTGGTTGGGCCAAACATGCAGTAGACACATCAAAACCAAGAACACTTGATGAACGCTACAACAAATTCGAGATACTTTGCAGTTTTCCTCTTGAGTTTTAAGGAAAAGTGTTGAGTTTTGTCTTCCAGGTTGTAAATGTGTGTGCAAAAAAGCTGGGGCCTATGTTGAAACATAAGGCTAAATGACAGTGTATGGGCTTTAAAATGGCACAATGAATGTAGCAATGTAGTATTCCATTTAGAAGATACAGTCATTTGCCATTCTGTGTTTACTTTACAGTCACCCTGTATATTAAAAATGCTGCATGAAACGTAAGTAAATATGCTGAAAATTATAACCGCTGACATATGACTGACCCCTGCTGTAGTCTGATAAAGACCATTGTGACGAAAGCACCAGATCCTGAAAATGTTTATGGTCACTACTCTTTCTGCGCCAAATGTACACGTTTCCTGTCAGATTCCTTCCCGTTCAATTCTGCATAGTACTACTTTTTCGGGTACGCCGAAATGTAGATACGAGGTGATTTCCATCCTAAGCAGGCTAAGCTTCAAATATACCGGTCAGCCTCAATATGATACTTAAAATGTTGGGGGCAACTTCTTGGAAAATAGGCAGGCCTGAACGAAAGAACCGAGGATACGAGAGGATGACACTAACTGCCTACTGTCTAAAATTCTTCCAACAATAATGCACCACTTAATGATTTTAAAAAAGGTGTTACAAAGTTATTCCATTTTCCGACATGTTACGGTGTGGCCACCACCATGATAAGGGAAAGGTCACAGACAGCTCTAAGCTGGAACAGCGCTACTACAAAGCACAGTTCTTCTTTCTGTGTACCCGTGATAGAATACACTACAGTGCCCATCAACGCAGAGCTTGGTACGCGTTGGGTGTGCAGTGTTGTTGAAATTGCCGATCGCCGTAAAAACACAGTAATGGTAGCCGGATGTCCAAGTTCCGGTCGTAGCTAGCACTATGGCAACCAAGGCTTATATTCTAAACTTGGACATCCACCTGCTATTACTGTGTTTTGACGGTGCTCGACCACTTCAACAACACCGCACACCCAGAGCTTACGAAGCTGTTCGTTGATGGACACTGCGAAGTGGACTGCATTACGGGTGCGTAGCAAGACAAACAGTGTTTTATAGCAGCGCTGTTCCAGCTTAGAACTCTCTGTGACCTTTGCCTGATGGTGATGATGGCCACATCATAACACGCTGGAAAATGGAATAACTTTGTAACACCTTTTTTAAAACCATTAAATGGTTCATTATTGTTGGAAACCTTTTAGACAGTAACTCAATAATAAAGACGCATGGTATAAACAGCGATGTACAGTTTAGTAACGGAATGTTAGGGAAACAGGCTATAAGGACAAGAGATGAATATCGGTGGCTCAGAAAGATATTCAGCGGTGGGCCTTGATTATTCGGTTTCTGTGTGGTTTGTTTAAAGACGCCGTTAGTTTCACGGACCACATGGCGTCGAATGGTAGTGTGATTGCTGAAGAGTCGATTTTGGTAGCAGACAAATAGTTATTGACGCCAAGACCTCTCTAGGGAGTGAGTGAGCTGCACGGAATGCCAATCAGACTTTGGTAACACAGCTTTCTTTCTTATAACAAGGAAAGGAAAATGTAAATAGTGCGATATGGTAAGTGTTTTTAATTGTACAGTTTTTTTTCTTGTGTACAGTCTTGACATGTGTCACGTACTGTAATTTATCTATCATTCAAGCGGTTCGATTCCCGACAGTAGCAACAATTTTTCTCTTCTCCAAAACGTCCAGCCACATTCTGGGGCCCACAGAGCCTCCTAGTCAAATGAAACTTGGTGTTCTTTCTAGGGGTCAAAGCGGTCGGTGAGTGAAGTTCACCTCTCAGCATCTAGTGCCAAGGTTAAAAGGCGCGGAGCTATATCTCTACACCCCTCAAATGCCTTCATGGACTAAGCAGGGACAATCTTACTTTGTCCTTTAAAAAGGTTAAGCTATATCTTCAGAGGCCTGGACAGGCCCTTAGGGTTTCAAGGAAGTTGAGGCTCCCAGAATTTATAGAAAATCAACACAACTTTTTTCCTTTAATGCTGGAAATACGTCTTTAATTACAGCTGTCAATGTTATTACTGTATTTAACTTAAAAACTTTGGAGTTATGCCATAACATTTTCATATTTTGCACTAATTCTCGGCTGTGTGACTGTTTACTGGAAAGCCCTCAGCTGCTTCATGTGGTGACTATGACGCTTCTGTAAGAAAACTTAAGTTTATATGATAGGCAATAGCTCGAGATTAGATCAGGAAAGGAAATGATTTGCAAACAAGGCGAGAAGCGAGAAAACTGTAAATCTAAAGCAAATGAGGTTACCCAAGTGATAAATTTAGAGAATATTTCTATTGGACTAACAAATTAAACGTAAGGACGATCCAACAATTACCCTTCGGGCAGTGTAACAACATTACGTATCACACTGTACTCTTACACTTCATATATTGTTTTAGTGCAGACTGTGAGGACTCGCCATCACTTAACACTTATTTTGAATTACGTTTTTTTTGGTAACGTAAGATATAATATTTTTGTAAAGATTCATCAAAGCTGTTGACCTAATTTCGTGACCCCAGACCGTAAAGTTTACAACTTCTGATGGACACCAGTCAGGGTTATTGGTACTTCTGTTGTTTTTGTAAGACACGGCATGAAAATTCCTAGATAGTTCCTTATCACGGTTGCTGAATTCCTAATTACTGTCGACCACCTCCTATAGCCAACCTCTTTGTCGTCGGCTAAAAGTCGGACCTTAAGAAGAAACCCAGAGAGTCCAAGAAACCTTTATAAGAAGACTTAAATAAATAAATAATAATAATAATAATAATAATAATTATTATTATTATTATTATTAACCAGTCTCTTAAGCAGGTCAATATGAAACTATCTTCAAAATATAAGGCCTACTTGTACTGTATACATAGAAAGTAATACAAGGTCTCTCCATAGCATGCTGTGACTGGCACAGAGGGTGGCATAGAGGTATAGCTCTACCCATTCTTAACCTCGGCTCTAGATGGCGGCGAGTGATAAACGCCACGACGTGGCCGCTTTACGCCCAGGAAAGAGCCAGGGTACCAACTGTACAGGAGGCTGGGTAGGCCACAGGGCTGGTCTGGACGGATTTGGTAAAGAGCAAATTTCTTACCCCAACTGGGGTTCGAACACTGGACAGTCCAGCTCGTAGCGAGTTGTTATACTGACTGAGCTAAACCGGCCCTAGAAGATAACAGAATGGTTAGTGTCATTACTGAGACTTCATGGATGACAGCGACGAAAGTTGAGGGGGGGGGGGGCCACCTAAACTTGTTACTTCGGGACCGCCGGTAGGTAAGGGGGGGGGGGAAGACACCAACCAGCAGCCTTTAGGCAGACAGTACTGCTCGCCGTGTCTCTTACTACTGTCTGATTTCAACAAACTTGGCATATATAGACTTTTTTGGTAAACTTCCACAACGTAAAATTTCATTAAATTCTGTTCAGCGGTATTAACGTTCTTAGACGCCAATAGAGAAAAATGGCGACGGTAACAGACATAAGATTGCAACTTTTAGCTGTGAGCGCGCCAAAACTTCAGTCAGGATAAAAGTGCCCCAGCTGAAATTCTGAGGGTGCCTCGTGAACAGATACCAGCAACCTCAGGTCTTACTGACTGACATAACCTCAATTGTACTGAAACCTTTTTGGTATAATTCTGATATGCCTGCTGCTTCATTAGTGGATCGATGTTTTGCATAAAGGAACTCCATGACGTCCGTTACTAGGTTGCCGTGCTAACCGCCCCCCTCACGCGGGGCTTCCTCTCGTGCCCACCTTAGGCCATTGTTCCTTCGTGTCATGGAGTCAATACAATAACCAGATGACCTTGGATAACAAAACTGACGTGGGTTTGCTGTACTGTGCATGAATGAATTATCGCAAAAAATATTGTGCTTGAAGTGAGAAGGATACGTTCTTCAAATAAACAGTAAGTTTATCAGCCCAGCAAGGACAGAGTTTTACTTACAATATGAGATTTTGGGTTCAACTAAAAGCTTTGTTTAAAATTCCCAGCGAACTCCATAACTGCAAACACACTCTTAATTCAATGATAAGAACAATGTACGGACAAAAGTAGCCTGATGCGGTCACCATTCGGTCTTCTTGTGTGTGTTCCGCGTTGCATTTATTGAACTACGACACAGATTTTGTTGAAACCTAGTACAATGTTTACGCTATCGGAGAACATCCAAACGTTGTACCTTCCACTTCCCTATAATTCGTAATATCAGCATGGCAGTCATACGACTTATGAAGTGGAAACGACACTAGCGCCACTCCTTACTAAATGTAGCACTTGTATTAGCAGTAAAAATCACCGAATTTCGACCAGACAGGGTACACATATTTGATTGCAAGAGATTCTCAGAATGAACAGCAACAGAATTAATCACTCAGTCTTTGTAATGGAGATGTGTGTTTTCTGTGAGACAGTAACTTAATTCTTAAATATTGCTGTAGAATGTAGGTAAAAACATATAGCAGCTGAATTAAATCCACAAGAATCTGTAGTTCTGATAATAAAAACTACTGAACAGTTGGAGCTAGAAATACGAAATGCATTATGGAGACAGAAAATAAACATTCCTGACATTTATGTATCGAGCACTGTTTGTAACTAAACAATTAAAAATACGGCGAAAGTGTAAAAATTTAAGGTTATGGTCATCAAATTTAACCTGGAGAAAGTATGTGCGTAAGTAATAAGTTATTCTCAAGATGAGATTGATGTTGGTTACAATGATAAAACTATAAGCGTAACTTGGC